>NW_024121484.1:23787-50145 GCF_016745375.1 Pimephales promelas
GAATGCACAAAAGGCCAATTTCAGAATGACCTAAGAGACCCAGTGGGCATGTAATTAAGTCAGAGAGGAAGAGAGGCACATTTAAGCCTTAAATGTTAGCAGGAGCGTCTTAAAACGAAAGCTTGAAGCAATAAGAAGTGAAATATAGCTGCGAGCAGCGATGGCGGGCCCAAGCCGGAGGCACCGCAACCCCGGTTCCTTTAGTTACCTAAAGGCACCCGGGTGGCGGTGCCGAAGGCTTTGGCCCTTTCATGATTAAATGTTAAAACGGCTTGCCATACTCTGTCACACTAGTCACAATTATGTTACAGATATCTTAAATGATAATACAAACTATCCAAAGTGTAACGACTAGACAGAAAGACTTTGTTGATATCTACAATGTTAATTCCGGATAGGCAAACTTAGCTTTTAAATGTTAAAAGGGCTTGCCATACACGGACGTAGGCTCAGAGAGAGGCTCACCATATTCAGACCAAAATATCTGACTTCCTCTTGGTCCGAGCTAATGACTATGTATTAGAAAGTTGTACGGCTTGAGGAGTACAATGTATATACCGATTTTTGTAACTGTAGATAAAACTAACAACCCCACTTTTAAGTATATATATGGTGCCTTTAGTGTTATTCTGCACGACGTGCAAAAACTTAACCCCCGCTTTTTTAAGTATATATATATATATATATATATATATATATATATATATATATATATATATATAAGAGGGTTATTCTGCACGACGTGCAAAAACTTAACCTCCGCATTGACTGTCGAAGAGAAGTGTGCAGAAGAGCTTGCATCAGTGAGGGCTTTGCAAAATATATATACATACAAACACACACACACATATAAATGAGGTTAGTGTTTTACAATATTAAGGAAAGCAAATGTATTGAAATATAGCACATTAATTTTAAATTCATTCAGCTTCAATTACCAATTTGTAGTTTACCAATTTATCTTACTTTTATTTAAAGCAAACTATACATTTAAAAGATTAGGGTTATATGCATATTTTGTCATTTAAAAAAATACAAAATTGTTATGCAAAAAGATAAGGACTTGCAGAAAAAATCTACAGTCAGCACACACACACACACACACACACACATAAACGCAGACACCAGCAACCCCCCCCCCCCTCCCTCTTCCCCACACAGACACTGATAGAGACAAGATACACATCCAAACTGCAATATCTGACTTTCTTTTGGTCTGAGCTTCTTACTGTTAATTAGAAAGTTGATCGGCTTGACAAGAACAATATACGTGGCATGTTTTGTAACTGTAGGTAAAACGAGCAAAGTTAACACATTTTATGTGTCCTTTTTTAGTCATAAAATTATTTTCCTCGCCACGGCCAAACCGTTCGAGATATCAAAAATCCGTCCGGAATTGAGCATCCTCAATGTCTTGACTTCATGCACACCGAGTATGGTGGTGATTGGTAAACACATGCGTTGTAATTTGATGTATTTCTCCTAGGAGATTTATTCAAACAACACATAATTCCCAACTTCCATTTGAACTGTCTTAAAACTTAGAGCAGAGATGGGCGCAGGTCACGCAAGTCTCAAGTAAGTCTCAAGTCTTAACCGTCAAGTCTCAAGTAAGTCCCAAGTATTTTTTTTGGGGGGGGGGGGGGCAAGTCAAGTCAAGTCACAGGCTATGTCAAGTCAAGTCAAGTCTTGTAGTAGGTTAAGTCAAGTGCAAGTCAAGTCACCTTATTATTTTAATTTTACATGCAGAATCTGATCTTAATAAAATGAAAAGACAAGATAAGTATTTGCCAGTAAATTACAATAATTTGCATTGTAAATACTCATGTTCAGTAAAATACACCATGGAATCAAACAAAATTGTAACTTCATAAAATTATTTATTTTTCACTTCTGCCAACAGTGTGTTTGAAATGTTTTAAATTTTCAACATTGAGTCCATAAAACAAATAACAGCTTAACATCCTACAGACTCTCTGAACACCTTCCTCTCTCTCAAACACAGTTTACAAACAATATTAAACTTTGTTACATCTCTCTCTCTCTCTCTCTCTCTCTCTCTCTCTCTCTCTCTCTCTCTCTCTCTCTCTCTCTCTCTCTCTCTCTCTCTCTCACACACACACACACAGTGGCGGTTCTAGACCATTTCAACTGGGGGGGCCAAGCTGGGGCCAGTTGTACTGTTAGAGGGGCCAGTTACATTTAGACCTTATCATTTTCTGCACTGCACTGAATGCATAAATAAGCAAAATACCATGTTTATAATTATCCAACAATTTGCATTTGCATTATATTTTTACATTTGCATTACATATATCAGTCTGTATTTGAATTTCCATTTTATTTTTTTACATTGAATATACAGTATGTATATATATATATATATATATATATATATATTTTTACAAATTAATCTACGATTTTTGTGGGTTTTTTTTTTTTTTTTTTGCAAAAAGATCAGCAAATTATCCTCTAAACTGGCCTTTTTAGGGGGCTTTCCTCTCAGGGTGAATGAGCTTTTTTATAATTGTTTTTTTCCTGACATCTTTGAAAGACAGAAGCAATAATTAATGCATCCTTGGCCAGGATATAATTATAAAATATGACATGATTTTAAAAGTGACCTATAATATCGACTATGCAATACACTTTAATTTATCTAGTGCTAATAAAATTATTAAGCCTATTTGGAGAGAGAGATGTTTATAATGTGACAATATGTCAGTCATCGTGATTCGTGTAATAAGATGACTAGGCCTAGACTACTTGTTCTGAGCAGGTGTTGTCAGTGAACAGGCTGTAAAACTGTTGTCTAAGTTACAGACTGATACTAATTAAATGGGAAACGAATCGATTACCTAACGTAACCTCGGTTCTCTCTAGATGAGGGAACGAGCATTGCGTAAGCTAGCTTACGCTACGGGAAAGATTCATCTTACATCAGTCAAGTTGTCATAGTTTTTGTCAAACAAGTTGTGAATTTGTTGTAACATTAAAACAGGAGATCATGACTTACTCCGTGCTCCAAGTGATGTTCGGAGCTCCAGTGATTAGTTTCATCTGTGGGACGGGTGAAGAAACTTTCGGAAGATGTTGTAACAGAATCATATGAACAATTCCAGGATATGCTTTTTTTCATTGGTTGTTGCGTTAAATTTTACCCAGATACAATAGTGCCCTTTTCTGATTGGCTATTAAGTAGCACTTCTCTTTTTTTGATTGGCTGATGCGTAGCAGGGTCGACTGCTGAACTCCAGGCGAGACGCGCTTGATTCTCACGTGAGAGCGGCGCGGCCAGAGAAATTGCGTATATTAAATATATTATTAATAGTTTTTCCGCATGAGAAATACAATGTGTGACGGGAGTGTGAGACAAAAGACTGAAACGAGTGACTGTCATGCTCAATGCGTGACACACTATAAAAAAAATATTTCACACTGACTCCACATTTAGGGGGCCACAAGGGGGTCCAAGCTTGTTGTCGCAGGGGCACTGGCCCCCCCAGGCCCCCGCCTAGAACCGCCACTGCTCACACACACACACACACACACTTTCTCTCTCTCTCAAGAAGCAAAAACATGACTGCTAAAGGTTGTATCAGCGATGGCGGGGTAACATCACTTAACATCACGAGTGATATTCCCTTAGGCCACGCCCCCTTGTCTCCCCAAAGTATTATAAGCAATCATGCGCATCCCGTGTGCAGAATGATGCACTTGAAGCAACACCAAGTCACAGCACGCAACGCTTCACATTGAAAAGAACATAGCGAAGGGATGGTATCTATAATCTATGCTTAGTAGGGCTGCACGATTTGGGAAAATGTCATATTGCCATTATTGAGCCAATATTGCAATTGCGATTTGCGACTCCGATATAATAAAATGGTTTCATGAGTCCAACTTGCTTGGTTCTAAAGTAAAATGCACACACAGATTAATGTTTATTTCTCAACTCAAACTAAAAACAACAACAACAACAATAAATGATTGATAACACCTATAATGATCAATAAACCATCAACCAAACCAACATTACAGTGATTCCATCAATTGAAAGCCATCAACTTTTTAAAAAATTATTAGGCTTAAAAAAAATATATAACAGCTTTTAAATTAAGTGAACTTCAAACAATCCCCACATAAACCCATAATAAAAAACATATTTACCTGTGCCCTTCCTGTCTTAACAGGTACAGAAATTGAATAAAGTTATCAAACAGTCTGCGCTGCCTGAATCATAAATTATATATATAATAATCCTTATTAAAGCTACAAAAGTTCTTTACTCAAGATCAGTGAGTAATTTTCTAATTTCCCTTTGTTCTTTTAACTTTACTGAAAGAACGCTTTATTCGCTGCTGGCCCTTTAAGAGCACCCGTTGCCGAGACGCGGATCTCACACGCGCCTCATAGCACAACTCACAACTCTCACATTTTGGCATAATTGTGTGTGCTATTGTTCGTTCAAGCTCGAAAGAGAACTGTTTATTCTGGGCTGGCACACGGTCAGTGCATGCGCATTATGCGAGTCTCATCTATTCTAATCTAGGGCACTCACAGGCAGCTTTTCACTTCTTGTCGTGCAAAATGCGAAAAGGCATTTGAACCAATAAGAGGGGGATCTTGTAACACTAGTCAAAGGATGACAAAAAAGAAGAGATGCTGCGCTAATAGCCCTACTTTGTTTATTTCATTTAAAATCGCGGCATTTTGCGTTATATAATTGCATAGGTTTGAGATCGCTATTACGACTGCGATATAATTAATCGTGCAGCACTAATGCTTAGTGTATTCTAAAGGGCAATAAACTCCACTCCAGCAAGATAGTCATTTTATGCAAATCATAGACCTTTATGCCTTATCTACAAATAAAGTATAATATTGGGAACATTGATCTTGAAGAGAGTGTCGTCGTGTTACTGTCGCAACCGAACGCGACGCGCTAATGCTGATGCATGGAGAATGACTGAGGCGAGATGACTTTCCGTTAACTTTAACTTAGAGACTAAAATATTAATTTTACCACACATTAAGCTATTGAATGACTTTAGAAGTCTTGGAATATAGTGTGAAAACTTGATTGTGCTTTACAGTTTTTTATGCCTTTAGTGGGGCTTAACAAAATAACACAATATGCAGAATGTCGGACGTCACTTATAGGCTAAACTGTTTTTATAGATAAAACTACTATTTACATTCGGCAGTCATGAAAACAAATCTCAGATAACGGTTGACTAGGTAACAATGTGTAATTTTGCGCCGGAGTTCTCCTTTAACTTACATTAGCTAGCTAACTACGAACGAGCTAACCAGATAACATTAACAAATTGACAAGCACTTACTGGGCAGAATATGGCTCTTCAAATGACGGACGAAATTGGAGGTTGTCATCTGACTGTCCGCGATCTTAACGTTGCATGTCTTGCAAAGCGCTGTTCTTTTGCCATCTTGTTGTAAGAAATTCTTGAATCCAAAAGCGACGACGACCCTCGTTATCCCTCCGGCTGACATGTTGATGTGATCTGATGTAAGTGGGCGTGGTGTGCGCGTAAGGTATGAGAAGGCATGACTGATGATCTCTGATCCAGTCATGACAGCGCTATTCTCAGCCTGCGCTCCAGCTGGATCAACTTTATTTTTTTTACATAATTTATATATTTTATATTCAAACTGAAAACATGATGTGATTAACACTCAAGTCATATTATTACATGCAAGTGTGTTTGATTTATGGACCAAATTTTCAGATCAAGTTTATGGACCAAGTTAATTTAATTAATAAACTAATTATATAAAACTATTAATGCACTACAATTAAACTGGTTATATGCCTTTACTTATAAAAAAATAAAAAACTTATTTAAAAAAATACCAGGCTTAAGGCATTTATTTTTTATGCAGGCCATACACACAGGAGTGAAATGGTTAATACCCCTCCCCCTACAAACACACACACATTCACAGACAGGCAAAGACAGCAGGCTCAGATTGAGCAAGACCACATTCAAACAAACATATCTGACTTTCTGTGGGTCCTAGCTAATGAGTGTCAATTAGAAAGTTGTCCGGCTCGAGGAGTACAATATACATACCGATTTTTGTAACTGTAGATAAAACTAACAACCCCACTTTTGTCAAAAGGTGGCGCTACTGAGCCCTCACCACGCCCGTTTCTGAAACTTTGCACGTGTCTACTGGCTAATAAATGTGATGTGTCTGTCGAGTTTCATGCAATTTCAAGCATGCTAAGGGTCTCAAAAGCATCCTAAAAGAATGGTAACGTTTGATGCGTCGCCACGGCAACAGTTTCAAAGATATCAAGAATCCATTCACAGGTCTACATCTGCCGTATGTTTACATTATACAGATGACGTTTGAAGCAAATCGGGTAAAAATAAAAGGGTGATATCAAAGCATTTTGAAAGTGACACACTTCCTGCTGCCAGTTGGTGGCGCTATAACTTTGACTCACAATAGTCACATCCATGTGATCGTCCTCTTACAGCGAACACACTGCTGAAGTTTCATCAAGATCAGTTAATGTATGCTGAAGTTATAACACACTTCCTGGTTCACGTTTCTCGCCATGATTTCGTTTCCTCGCCACGGCCAAACCGTTCGAGATATCAAAAATCCCCTCGCAAACTTTCATCCTCAATGTCTTGACTTCATGCTGACCGAGTTTTGTCGAATTTGGATCAAAGCTCTAGGAGGAGTATTTAACATTCCATTGCGAGCGTTTTACAAACAAACCTCAATAGCCGACTTCCTGTTGGGCTGGGGTAAAAAGTAAAAGCGCGAGGTATAGATGAAACTATGAGATCAACATGTGCACAGAGTTTCATATTATTACATACAAACGTGTTTGAGTTATGGACCAAGTGTTCGTACCCCGTTCCAGGGGGCGCTGACGAGCCGCCCTGCCACGCCCGGGTACCAGCTTCAGCCCGGCTCTGATGGCCGCGGGTTCTGACCCATGTGCAAAGTTTCAAGAGTTTTCGAGCACGTTAAGGGCCCCAAAAAT
The DNA here is from genome assembly GCF_016745375.1 of Pimephales promelas. The sequence goes on from NW_024121484.1 coordinate 30,815, forward strand.
GCCCAAAAGGTTACAAAATAATAATAAATATAGCTGCGAGCAGCGATGGCGGGCCCAAGCCGGAGGCACCGCAACCCCGGTTCCTTTAGTTACCTAAAGGCACCCGGGTGGCGGTGCCGAAGGCTTTGGCCCTTTCATGATTAAATGTTAAAACGGCTTGCCATACTCTGTCATTTCGACTAGTCACAATTATGTTACAGATATCTTAAATGATAATACAAACTATCCAAAGTGTAACGACTAGACAGAAAGACGTTGTTGATATCTACAATGTTAATTCCGGACAGGCAAACTTAGCTTTTAAATGTTAAAAGGGCTTGCCATACAGGGACGTAGGCTCAGAGAGAGGCTCACCATATTCAGACCAAAATATCTGACTTCCTCTTGGTCCGAGCTAATGACTATGTATTAGAAAGTTGTACGGCTTGAGGAGTACAATGTATATACCGATTTTTGTAACTGTAGATAAAACTAACAACCCCACTTTTAAGTATATATATGGTGCCTTTAGTGTTATTCTGCACGACGTGCAAAAACTTAACCCCCGCTTTTTTAAGTATATATATATATATATATATATATATATATATAAAGAGGGTTATTCTGCACGACGTGCAAAAACTTAACCTCCGCATTGACTGTCGAAGAGAAGTGTGCAGAAGAGCTTGCATCAGTGAGGGCTTTGCAAAATATATATACATACAAACACACACACACACACATATAAATGAGGTTAGTGTTTTACAATATTAAGGAAAGCAAATGTATTGAAATATAGCACATTAATTTTAAATTCATTCAGCTTCAATTACCAATTTGTAGTTTACCAATTTATCTTACTTTTATTTAAAGCAAACTATACATTTAAAAGATTAGGGTTATATGCATATTTTGTCATTTAAAAAAATACAAAATTGTTATGCAAAAAGATAAGGACTTGCAGAAAAAATCTACAGTCAGCCACACACACACACACACACACATAAACGCAGACACCAGCAACCCCCCCCCCCTCCCTCTTCCCCACACAGACACTGATAGAGACAAGATACACATCCAAACTGCAATATCTGACTTTCTTTTGGTCTGAGCTTCTTACTGTTAATTAGAAAGTTGATCGGCTTGACAAGAACAATATACGTGGCATGTTTTGTAACTGTAGGTAAAACGAGCAAAGTTAACACATTTTATGTGTCCTTTTTTAGTCATAAAATTATTTTCCTCGCCACGGCCAAACCGTTCGAGATATCAAAAATCCGTCCGGAATTGAGCATCCTCAATGTCTTGACTTCATGCACACCGAGTATGGTGGTGATTGGTAAACACATGCGTTGTAATTTGATGTATTTCTCCTAGGAGATTTATTCAAACAACACATAATTCCCAACTTCCATTTGAACTGTCTTAAAACTTAGAGCAGAGATGGGCGCAGGTCACGCAAGTCTCAAGTAAGTCTCAAGTCTTAACCGTCAAGTCTCAAGTAGTTTTTTTTTGGGGGGGGGGGCAAGTCAAGTCAAGTCACAGGCTATGTCAAGTCAAGTCAAGTCTTGTAGTAGGTTAAGTCAAGTGCAAGTCAAGTCACCTTATTATTTTAATTTTACATGCAGAATCTGATCTTAATAAAATGAAAAGACAAGATAAGTATTTGCCAGTAAATTACAATAATTTGCATTGTAAATACTCATGTTCAGTAAAATACACCATGGAATCAAACAAAATTGTAACTTCATAAAATTATTTATTTTTCACTTCTGCCAACAGTGTGTTTGAAATGTTTTAAATTTTCAACATTGAGTCCATAAAACAAATAACAGCTTAACATCCTACAGACTCTCTGAACACCTTCCTCTCTCTCAAACACAGTTTACAAACAATATTAAACTTTGTTACATCTCTCTCTCTCTCTCTCTCTCTCTCTCTCTCTCTCTCTCTCTCTCTCTCTACACACACACAGTGGCGGTTCTAGACCATTTCAACTGGGGGGGCCAAGCTGGGGCCAGTTGTACTGTTAGAGGGGCCAGTTACATTTAGACCTTATCATTTTCTGCACTGCACTGAATGCATAAATAAGCAAAATACCATGTTTATAATTATCCAACAATTTGCATTTCCATTATATTTTTACATTTGCATTACATATATCAGTCTGTATTTGAATTTCCATTTTATTTTTTTACATTGAATATACAGTATGTATATATATATATATATATATATATATATATATATATATAATTTTTACAAATTAATCTACGATTTTTGTGGGTTTTTTTTTTTTTTTTTTTTGCAAAAAGATCAGCAAATTATCCTCTAAACTGGCCTTTTTAGGGGGCTTTCCTCTCAGGGTGAATGAGCTTTTTTATAATTGTTTTTTTCCTGACATCTTTGAAAGACAGAAGCAATAATTAATGCATCCTTGGCCAGGATATAATTATAAAATATGACATGATTTTAAAAGTGACCTATAAAATCGACTATGCAATACACTTTAATTTATCTAGTGCTAATAAAATTATTAAGCCTATTTGGAGAGAGAGATGTTTATAATGTGACAATATGTCAGTCATCGTGATTCGTGTAATAAGATGACTAGGCCTAGACTACTTGTTCTGAGCAGGTGTTGTCAGTGAACAGGCTGTAAAACTGTTGTCTAAGTTACAGACTGATACTAATTAAATGGGAAACGAATCGATTACCTAACGTAACCTCGGTTCTCTCTAGATGAGGGAACGAGCATTGCGTAAGCTAGCTTACGCTACGGGAAAGATTCATCTTACATCAGTCAAGTTGTCATAGTTTTTGTCAAACAAGTTGTGAATTTGTTGTAACATTAAAACAGGAGATCATGACTTACTCCGTGCTCCAAGTGATGTTCGGAGCTCCAGTGATTAGTTTCATCTGTGGGACGGGTGAAGAAACTTTCGGAAGATGTTGTAACAGAATCATATGAACAATTCCAGGATATGCTTTTTTTCATTGGTTGTTGCGTTAAATTTTACCCAGATACAATAGTGCCCTTTTCTGATTGGCTATTAAGTAGCACTTCTCTTTTTTTGATTGGCTGATGCGTAGCAGGGTCGACTGCTGAACTCCAGGCGAGACGCGCTTGATTCTCACGTGAGAGCGGCGCGGCCAGAGAAATTGCGTATATTAAATATATTATTAATAGTTTTTCCGCATGAGAAATACAATGTGTGACGGGAGTGTGAGACAAAAGACTGAAACGAGTGACTGTCATGCTCAATGCGTGACACACTATAAAAAAAATATTTCACACTGACTCCACATTTAGGGGGCCACAAGGGGGTCCAAGCTTGTTGTCGCAGGGGCACTGGCCCCCCCAGGCCCCCGCCTAGAACCGCCACTGCTCACACACACACACACACACACTTTCTCTCTCTCTCAAGAAGCAAAAACATGACTGCTAAAGGTTGTATCAGCGATGGCGGGGTAACATCACTTAACATCACGAGTGATATTCCCTTAGGCCACGCCCCCTTGTCTCCCCAAAGTATTATAAGCAATCATGCGCATCCCGTGTGCAGAATGATGCACTTGAAGCAACACCAAGTCACAGCACGCAACGCTTCACATTGAAAAGAACATAGCGAAGGGATGGTATCTATAATCTATGCTTAGTAGGGCTGCACGATTTGGGAAAATGTCATATTGCCATTATTGAGCCAATATTGCAATTGCGATTTGCGACTCCGATATAATAAAATGGTTTCATGAGTCCAACTTGCTTGGTTCTAAAGTAAAATGCACACACAGATTAATGTTTATTTCTCAACTCAAACTAAAAACAACAACAACAATAAATGATTGATAACACCTATAATGATCAATAAACCATCAACCAAACCAACATTACAGTGATTCCATCAATTGAAAGCCATCAACTTTTTAAAAAATTATTAGGCTTAAAAAAAATATATAACAGCTTTTAAATTAAGTGAACTTCAAACAATCCCCACATAAACCCATAATAAAAAACATATTTACCTGTGCCCTTCCTGTCTTAACAGGTACAGAAATTGAATAAAGTTATCAAACAGTCTGCGCTGCCTGAATCATAAATTATATATATAATAATCCTTATTAAAGCTACAAAAGTTCTTTACTCAAGATCAGTGAGTAATTTTCTAATTTCCCTTTGTTCTTTTAACTTTACTGAAAGAACGCTTTATTCGCTGCTGGCCCTTTAAGAGCACCCGTTGCCGAGACGCGGATCTCACACGCGCCTCATAGCACAACTCTTTTCATCCATAGACTTTTCTTATGTTATGAAGATACTAGACAAAACCACATTTTGGCATAATTGTGTGTGCTATTGTTCGTTCAAGCTCGAAAGAGAACTGTTTATTCTGGGCTGGCACACGGTCAGTGCATGCGCATTATGCGAGTCTCATCTATTCTAATCTAGGGCACTCACAGGCAGCTTTTCACTTCTTGTCGTGCAAAATGCGAAAAGGCATTTGAACCAATAAGAGGGGGATCTTGTAACACTAGTCAAAGGATGACAAAAAAGAAGAGATGCTGCGCTAATAGCCCTACTTTGTTTATTTCATATAAAATCGCGGCATTTTGCGTTATATAATTGCATAGGTTTGAGATCGCTATTACGACTGCGATATAATTAATCGTGCAGCACTAATGCTTAGTGTATTCTAAAGGGCAATAAACTCCACTCCAGCAAGATAGTCATTTTATGCAAATCATAGACCTTTATGCCTTATCTACAAATAAAGTATAATATTGGGAACATTGATCTTGAAGAGAGTGTCGTCGTGTTACTGTCGCAACCGAACGCGACGCGCTAATGCTGATGCATGGAGAATGACTGAGGCGAGATGACTTTCCGTTAACTTTAACTTAGAGACTAAAATATTAATTTTACCACACATTAAGCTATTGAATGACTTTAGAAGTCTTGGAATATAGTGTGAAAACTTGATTGTGCTTTACAGTTTTTTATGCCTTTAGTGGGGCTTAACAAAATAACACAATATGCAGAATGTCGGACGTCACTTATAGGCTAAACTGTTTTTATAGATAAAACTATTTACATTCGGCAGTCATGAAAACAAATCTCAGATAACGGTTGACTAGGTAACAATGTGTAATTTTGCGCCGGAGTTCTCCTTTAACTTACATTAGCTAGCTAACTACGAACGAGCTAACCAGATAACATTAACAAATTGACAAGCACTTACTGGGCAGAATGGCTCTTCAAATGACGGACGAAATTGGAGGTTGTCATCTGACTGTCCGCGATCTTAACGTTGCATGTCTTGCAAAGCGCTGTTCTTTTGCCATCTTGTTGTAAGAAATTCTTGAATCCGAAAGACGACCCTCGTTATCCCTCCGGCTGACATGTTGATGTGATCTGATGTAAGTGGGCGTGGTGTGCGCGTAAGGTATGAGAGGGCATGACTGATGATCTCTGATCCAGTCATGACAGCGCTATTCTCAGCCTGCGCTCCAGCTGGATCAACTTTATTTTTTTTTACATAATTTATATATTTTATATTCAAACTGAAAACATGATGTGATTAACACTCAAGTCATATTATTACATGCAAGTGTGTTTGATTTATGGACCAAATTTTCAGATCAAGTTTATGGACCAAGTTAATTTAATTAATAAACTAATTATATAAAACTATTAATGCACTACAATTAAACTGGTTATATGCCTTTACTTATAAAAAATAAAAAACTTATTTAAAAAAATACCAGGCTTAAGGCATTTATTTTTTATGCAGGCCATACACACAGGAGTGAAATGGTTAAGACCCCTCCCCCTACAAACACACACACATACACAGACAGGCAAAGACAGCAGGCTCAGATTGAGCAAGACCACATTCAAACAAACATATCTGACTTTCTGTGGGTCCTAGCTAATGAGTGTCAATTAGAAAGTTGTCCGGCTCGAGGAGTACAATATACATACCGATTTTTGTAACTGTAGATAAAACTAACAACCCCACTTTTGTCAAAAGGTGGCGCTACTGAGCCCTCACCACGCCCGTTTCTGAAACTTTGCACGTGTCTACTGGCTAATAAATGTGATGTGTCTGTCGAGTTTCATGCAATTTCAAGCATGCTAAGGGTCTCAAAAGCATCCTAAAAGAATGGTAACGTTTGATGCGTCGCCACGGCAACAGTTTCAAAGATATCAAGAATCCATTCACAGGTCTACATCTGCCGTATGTTTACATTATACAGATGACGTTTGAAGCAAATCGGGTAAAAATAAAAGGGTGATATCAAAGCATTTTGAAAGTGACACACTTCCTGCTGCCAGTTGGTGGCGCTATAACTTTGACTCACAATAGTCACATCCATGTGATCGTCCTCTTACAGCGAACACACTGCTGAAGTTTCATCAAGATCAGTTAATGTATGCTGAAGTTATAACACACTTCCTGGTTCACGTTTCTCGCCATGATTTCGTTTCCTCGCCACGGCCAAACCGTTCGAGATATCAAAAATCCCCTCGCAAACTTTCATCCTCAATGTCTTGACTTCATGCTGACCGAGTTTTGTCGAATTTGGATCAAAGCTCTAGGAGGAGTATTTAACATTCCATTGCGAGCGTTTTACAAACAAACCTCAATAGCCGACTTCCTGTTGGGCTGGGGTAAAAAGTAAAAGCGCGAGGTATAGATGAAACTATGAGATCAACATGTGCACAGAGTTTCATATTATTACATACAAACGTGTTTGAGTTATGGACCAAGTGTTCGTACCCCGTTCCAGGGGGCGCTGACGAGCCGCCCTGCCACGCCCGGGTACCAGCTTCAGCCCGGCTCTGATGGCCGCGGGTTCTGACCCATGTGCAAAGTTTCAAGAGTTTTCGAGCACGTTAAGGGCCCCAAAAATGCCCAAAAGGTTACAAAATAATAATAATAAATATAGCTGCGAGCAGCGATTGCGGGCCCAAGCCGGTGGCACCGCAACCCCGATGCCTTTAGTTACCTAAAGGCACCGGGATGGTGGTACCACCGGCTTTGGCCCTTTATCGCTGCTCACAGCTATATTTATATTTAATATAAAGCCGGTGGCACCGCCACCTTGGTGCCTTTAGGGTTATTCTGTACGACGTGTAAAAACGTAACCCCCGCTTTGACTATCAAAAAGAAGTGTATTGTAGAGCTTGCATCAATGCGGACTCGATGCGCTGTGCGCTGTAACTCCATGTGGCTTTAAGCGCATCATTCTCCACTCGGGATGCGCATAAGCGTTTTGTGCCACACTGTACTGAGCCTTTCATATCATAATGCAGTGACGCAATGACAGATTATTAATTGCCTTTCTTGTTCTGTTCCATCTATTATATGTTGATAATAGATAGGACAGAGCACTAAAAACCTCAAACAAAGCACTAAAAACTTAAGCTGTTTGCTGTGTAGTCTGAGAATGAGCTGTTTGATTTGCACCCTCTTCCTCTTCACTGTCCTCCATAAAAACCAGCTATCCAGGTCCATGTTGTTCTAGAAAGTTTGTATGTTGCTGCCTCAATTAACATCTCTGCTATACATTTAAAACATGGCTATATCTAAAATAATTTATCTTTTTGATTTTTGTTATCTTGTTTTTCATGAATATTTTACAACAATACAAAGAGCAATGTGTATTTTCCATTAATATAGTTTGTAATGGCTTTTTTTGTCATAGATTATAATCATATATTTTTTGGATTTGTTATTTATCTTTATAATGAAGTTGTCTGTATTAAGTAGATTGTGTTTAACACACACAAGAGTGATTTATTAGTTCAACACATAGTTATAGAAATTCTACTTTATCTAAAAAAACCCTGCACTTTATACACACACACACACACACACACACACACACACATAAATACATGTAAATAAAAATACCAAAAAAAAACATCAAATGTGTTTTTAGTCAGAGTATTATTTTATACAGAAACAAATATTTGTAATTCAGATAAGAATGAAGTTAGTGTTTTAAAATCTTAAGGAAAACAAATATATTGAAATATAGCACATGAATTTTAAATTCATTCAACTTCAATTACAAATACAATCTTACTTTTATTTAAAGCAATCTATACATTTAAAAGATGGGGGTTATATGCCTATTTTGTCATTTAAAAATATTGTTATGCAAAATTGTTATGCAAAAAGACAAGGACTTAGAGACAAAGACTTGTAGGAAAAATCACAGCCAGCCACACACACACACATAAACACAGACAACAGCCCTCCCCTCACACACACACACACACACACACACACACACACACACACACACACACACAGAGAGAGAGAGAGAGAGAGAGAGAGAGAGAGAGAGAGAATCGCAGGGGAAATAAATCCATTCAAACTACAATATCTGACTTTCTGTTGCTCAGAGCGAATGACTTTAAATTGGAAAGTTGATCGGCTTGACGAGAACAATATACGTGGTAAGTTTTGTAACTGTAGGTAAATTGAGCAAAGTTATAACACACTTTATGTGTCCTTTTTTAGTCATAAAATTCATTTCCTCGCCACGGCCAGACCGTTCGAGATATCAAAAATCCGTCCGGAATTGAGCATCCTCAATGTCTTGACTTCATGCACACCGAGTTTGGTTGTGATTGGTAAACACATGCATTGTGATTTGATGTATTTCTCCTAGGACAATTATTCAAACAACCCATAATTCATAATTCATAAATAACTTCCATTTGAACTGTCATAAAACTTAGAGCACGAAAGTTGTTTGGCCTGATGTGATCTATAATTGTACCGAGTTTCATATTAATTCATGCAAGTGTGTTTGATTTATGGACAAATGTTCGAATCCCAGTCCAGGGGGCGCTGTCGAGCCGCCCTGCCACGCCCGATGACCAGCTTCAGCCCGGCCCTGATGGCCATGGGTTCTGACCCGTGTGCAAAGTTTCAAGAGTTTTAGAGGATGTTAAGGCCCCCGAAAATGCCAGAGAAGTCGCACACAGCAAATAAAGGGTTAAAATTAACCTGACAGGCGCCCCTCCTCTCACTCACACAGAGAGACACTGAGAGACTGGCAAAATTCTAAGATTTTCTCTACATTCAAACAAAGATATCTGACTTTCTGTGGGTCCTAGCTAATGAGTGTCAATTAGAAAGTTGTCCGGCTCGAGGAGTACAATATACATACCGATTTTTGTAACTCTAGTTAAAACTAACAACCCCACTTTTGTCAAAAGGTGGTGCTACTGAGCCCTCACCACGCCCGTTTCTGAAACTTTGCACATGTCTACTGGCTAATAAATGTGATGTGTCTGTCGAGTTTCATGCAATTTCAAGCATGCTAAGGGTCTCAAAAGCATCCTAAAAGAATGGTAAAGTTTGATGCGTTGCCACGGCAACAGTTTAAAAGATATCAAGAATCCATTCACAGGTCTACATCTGCCGTATATTTACATTATACAGATTAAGTTTGAAGCAAATCGGGTAAAAATAAAAGGGTGATTTCAAAGCATTTTGAAAGTGACACACTTCCTGCTGCCAGTTGGTGGCGCTATAACTTTGACTCACAATAGTCACATCCATGTGATCGTCCTCTTACAGCGAACACACTGCTGAAGTTTCATCAAGATCAGTTAATGTATGCTGAAGTTATAACACACTTCCTGTTTCACGTTTCTCGCCATAATTTCGTTTCCTCGCCACGGCCAAACCGTTCGAGATATCAAAAATCCCCTCGCAAACTTTCATCCTCAATGCCTTGACTTCATGCTGACCGAGTTTCGTGCCGTGTGTTTGAATTCTCTAGGAGGAGTATTGCACATTCCATTGCGAGCGTTTTACAAACAAACCTCAATAGCCGACTTCCTGTTGGGCTGGGGTAAAAAGTAAGAGTGTGAGGTATAGATGAAACGATGAGATCAACATGTGTACCGAGTTTCATATTATTACATTCAAGCGTGTTTGATTTATGGACCAAGTGTTCGGACCCCGTTCCAGGGGGCGCTGTCTAGCCCCCCTGCCACACCCAGGTACCATCTTCAGCCCGGCTCTGATGGCTGTGGGATCTGACCTGTGTGCAAAGTTTCAAGAGTTTTCAAACCCGTTAAGGGCCCCAAAAGCCGCTAAGACTCTCAAAATCATCAAAAAAAAGAATTTTAAAGTTTGATGCGTTGCCACGGCAACAGTATCAAAGATATCAAGAATCCATTCACAGGTCTTCATCTGCTATGTATTTACATTATACAGATTAAGTTTGAAGCAAATCGGGTAAAAATAAGAGGGTGATTTCAAAGCATTTTGAAAGTGACACACTTCCTGCTGCCAGTTGGTGGCGCTATAACTTTGACTCACAATATTCACATCCATGTGATCGTCCTCTTACAGCGAACATACTGCTGAAGTTTCATCAAGATCAGTTAATGTATGCTGAAGTTATAACACACTTCCTGTTTCACGTTTCTCGCCATAATTTCGTTTCCTCGCCACGGCCAAACCGTTCGAGATATCAAAAATCCCCTCGCAAACTTTCATCCTCAATGCCTTGACTTCATGCTGACCGAGTTTCGTGCCGTGTGTTTGAATTCTCTAGGAGGAGTACTTCAAATTCCATTGCGAGTGTTTTATGAACAACCCTAAATAACCGACTTCCTGTTGGGCTGGGGTAAAAAGTAATAGTTTGAGGTATATATGAACGATGAGATCAACATGTGTACCGAGTTTCATATTATTACATGCAAGCGTGTTTGAGTTATGGACCAAGTTTTCGGACCCCGTTCCAGGGGGCGCTGTCTAGCCCCCCTGCCACGCCCGGGTACCATCTTCAGCCCGGCCCTGATGGCCGCGGGTTCTGACCCGTGTGCAAAGTTTCAAGAGTTTTTGAGCATGTTAAGGGCCCCAAAAGTGCCCGAATAGTCGATAATAATAATAATAATAATAATAATAATAATAATAAATATAGCTGCGAGCAGCGATTGCGGGCCCAAGCCGGTGGCACCGCAACCCCGATGCCTTTAGTTACCCAAAGGCACCGGGATGGTGGTACCGCCGGCTTTGGCCCTTTATCGCTGCTCACAGCTATATTTATATTTAATATAAAGCCGGTGGCACCGCCACCTTGGTGCCTTTAGGGTTATTCTGTACGACGTGTAAAAACGTAACCCCCGCTTTGACTATCAAAAAGAAGTGTATTGTAGAGCTTGCATCAATGCGGACTCGATGCGCTGTGCGCTGTAACTCCATGTGGCTTTAAGCGCATCATTCTCCACTCGGGATGCGCATAAGCGTTTTGTGCCACACTGTACTGAGCCTTTCATATCATAATGCAGTGACGCAATGACAGATTATTAATTGCCTTTCTTGTTCTGTTCCATCTATTATATGTTGATAATAGATAGGACAGAGCACTAAAAACCTCAAACAAAGCACTAAAAACTTAAGCTGTTTGCTGTGTAGTCTGAGAATGAGCTGTTTGATTTGCACCCTCTTCCTCTTCACTGTCCTCCATAAAAACCAGCTATCCAGGTCCATGTTGTTCTAGAAAGTTTGTATGTTGCTGCCTCAATTAACATCTCTGCTATACATTTAAAACATGGCTATATCTAAAATAATTTATCTTTTTGATTTTTGTTATCTTGTTTTTCATGAATATTTTACAACAATACAAAGAGCAATGTGTATTTTCCATTAATATAGTTTGTAATGGCTTTTTTTGTCATAGATTATAATCATATATTTTTTTGATTTGTTATTTATCTTTATAATGAAGTTGTCTGTATTAAGTAGATTGTGTTTAACACACACAAGAGTGATTTATTAGTTCAACACATAGTTATAGAAATTCTACTTTATCTAAAAAAAACCCTGCACTTTATACACACACACACACACACACACACACACACATAAATACATGTAAATAAAAATACCAAAAAAAAACATCAAATGTGTTTTTAGTCAGAGTATTATTTTATACAGAAACAAATATTTGTAATTCAGATAAGAATGAAGTTAGTGTTTTAAAATCTTAAGGAAAACAAATATATTGAAATATAGCACATGAATTTTAAATTCATTCAACTTCAATTACAAATACAATCTTACTTTTATTTAAAGCAAACTATACATTTAAAAGATGGGGGTTATATGCCTATTTTGTCATTTAAAAATATTGTTATGCAAAATTGTTATGCAAAAAGACAAGGACTTAGAGACAAGGACTTGTAGGAAAAATCACAGCCAGCCACACACACACACATAAACACAGACAACAGCCCTCCCCTCCCCACACACACACACACCCACACCACACACACACACACACACACAGAGAGAGAGAGAGAGAGAGAGAGAGAGAGAGAGAGAGAATCGCAGGGGAAATAAATCCATTCAAACTACAATATCTGACTTTCTGTTGCTCAGAGCGAATGACTTTAAATTGGAAAGTTGATCGGCTTGACGAGAACAATATACGTGGTAAGTTTTGTAACTGTAGGTAAATTGAGCAAAGTTATAACACACTTTATGTGTCCTTTTTTAGTCATAAAATTCATTTCCTCGCCACGGCCAGACCGTTCGAGATATCAAAAATCCGTCCGGAATTGAGCATCCTCAATGTCTTGACTTCATGCACACCGAGTTTGGTTGTGATTGGTAAACACATGCATTGTGATTTGATGTATTTCTCCTAGGACAATTATTCAAACAACCCATAATTCATAATTCATAAATAACTTCCATTTGAACTGTCATAAAACTTAGAGCACGAAAGTTGTTTGGCCTGATGTGATCTTTAATTGTACCGAGTTTCATATTAATTCATGCAAGTGTGTTTGATTTATGGACAAATTTTCGAATCCCAGTCCAGGGGGCGCTGTCGAGCCGCCCTGCCACGCCCGGTTACCAGCTTCAGCCCGGCCCTGATGGCCATGGGTTCTGACCCGTGTGCAAAGTTTCAAGAGTTTTAGAGGATGTTAAGGCCCCCGAAAATGCCAGAGAAGTTGCACACAGCAAATAAAGGGTTAAAATTAACCTGACAGGCGCCCCTCCTCTCACTCACACAGAGAGACACTGAGAGACTGGCAAAATTCTGAGATTTTCTCTACATTCAAACAAACATATCTGACTTTCTGTGGGTCCTAGCTAATGAGTGTCAATTAGAAAGTTGTCCGGCTCGAGGAGTACAATATACATACTGATTTTTGTAACTGTAGATAAAACTAACAACCCCACTTTTGTCAAAAGGTGGCGCTACTGAGCCCTCACCACACCCGTTTCTGAAACGTTGCACATGTCTACTGGCTAATAAATGTGATGTGTCTGTCGAGTTTCATGCAATTTGAAGCATGCTAAGAGTCTCAAAAGCATCCTAAAAGAATGGTAAAGTTTGATGCGTTGCCACGGCAACAGTTTCAAAGATATCAAGAATCCATTTACAGGTCTTCATCTGCCATGTATTTGCATTATACAGATGAAGTTTGAAGCAAATCGAGTTAAAATTAGAGGGTGATTTCAAAGCATTTTGAAAATGACACACTTCCTGCTGCCAGTTGGTGGCGCTATAACTTTGACTCACAATAGTCACATCCATGTGATCGTCCTCTTACAGCGAACACACTGCTGAAGTTTCATCAAGATCGGTTGATGTATGCTGAAGTTATGATACACTTCCTGTTTCACGTTTCTCGCCATAATTTTGTTTCCTCGCCACGGCCAAACCGTTCGAGATATCAAAAATCCCCTCGCAAACTTTCATCCTCAATGTCTTGACTTCACGCTGACCGAGTTTCGTCGAATTTGGATCAAAGCTCTAGGAGGAGTATTAAAAATTCCATTGCGAGTGTTTTACGAACAACCCTAAATAGCCGACTTCCTGTTGGGCTGGGGTAAAAAGTAAAAGCACGAGGTATAGATGAAACGATGAGATCAACATGTGTACCGAGTTTCATATTATTACATGCAAGCGTGTTTGATTTATGGACCAAGTGTTCGGACCCCGTTCCAGGGGGCGCTGTCGAGCCCCCTGCCACGCCCGGGTACCATCTTCAGCCCGGCCCTGATGGCCGCGGGTTCTGACCCGTGTGCAAAGTTTCAAGAGTTTTTGAGCATGTTAAGGGCCCCAAAAGTGCCCGAATAGTCGTATAAATAATAATAATAATAATAAATATAGCTGCGAGCAGCGATGGCGGGCCCAAGCCGGAGGCACCGCAACCCCGGTTCCTTTAGTTACCTAAAGGCACCCGGGTGGCGGTGCCGAAGGCTTTGGCCCTTTCATGATTAAATGTTAAAACGGCTTGCCATACTCTGTCATTTCGACTAGTCACAATTATGTTACAGATATCTTAAATGATAATACAAACTATCCAAAGTGTAACGACTAGACAGAAAGACTTTGTTGATATCTACAATGTTAATTCCGGACAGGCAAACTTAGCTTTTAAATGTTAAAAGGGCTTGCCATACAGGGACGTAGGCTCAGAGAGAGGCTCACCATATTCAGACCAAAATATCTGACTTCCTCTTGGTCCGAGCTAATGACTATGTATTAGAAAGTTGTACGGCTTGAGGAGTACAATGTATATACCGATTTTTGTAACTGTAGATAAAACTAACAACCCCACTTTTAAGTATATATATGGTGCCTTTAGTGTTATTCTGCACGACGTGCAAAAACTTAACCCCCGCTTTTTTAAGTATATATATATATATATATATATATATATATATATATATATAAAGAGGGTTATTCTGCACGACGTGCAAAAACTTAACCTCCGCATTGACTGTCGAAGAGAAGTGTGCAGAAGAGCTTGCATCAGTGAGGGCTTTGCAAAATATATATACATACAAACACACACACACACACACATATAAATGAGGTTAGTGTTTTACAATATTAAGGAAAGCAAATGTATTGAAATATAGCACATTAATTTTAAATTCATTCAGCTTCAATTACCAATTTGTAGTTTACCAATTTATCTTACTTTTATTTAAAGCAAACTATACATTTAAAAGATTAGGGTTATATGCATATTTTGTCATTTAAAAAAATACAAAATTGTTATGCAAAAAGATAAGGACTTGCAGAAAAAATCTACAGTCAGCCACACACACACACACACACACACACATAAACGCAGACACCAGCAACCCCCCCCCCCTCCCTCTTCCCCATACAGACACTGATAGAGACAAGATACACATCCAAACTGCAATATCTGACTTTCTTTTGGTCTGAGCTTCTTACTGTTAATTAGAAAGTTGATCGGCTTGACAAGAACAATATACGTGGCATGTTTTGTAACTGTAGGTAAAACGAGCAAAGTTAACACATTTTATGTGTCCTTTTTTAGTCATAAAATTATTTTCCTCGCCACGGCCAAACCGTTCGAGATATCAAAAATCCGTCCGGAATTGAGCATCCTCAATGTCTTGACTTCATGCACACCGAGTATGGTGGTGATTGGTAAACACATGCGTTGTAATTTGATGTATTTCTCCTAGGAGATTTATTCAAACAACACATAATTCCCAACTTCCATTTGAACTGTCTTAAAACTTAGAGCAGAGATGGGCGCAGGTCACGCAAGTCTCAAGTAAGTCTCAAGTCTTAACCGTCAAGTCTCAAGTAAGTCCCAAGTATTTTTTTTGGGGGGGGGGCAAGTCAAGTCAAGTCACAGGCTATGTCAAGTCAAGTCAAGTCTTGTAGTAGGTTAAGTCAAGTGCAAGTCAAGTCACCTTATTATTTTAATTTTACATGCAGAATCTGATCTTAATAAAATGAAAAGACAAGATAAGTATTTGCCAGTAAATTACAATAATTTGCATTGTAAATACTCATGTTCAGTAAAATACACCATGGAATCAAACAAAATTGTAACTTCATAAAATTATTTATTTTTCACTTCTGCCAACAGTGTGTTTGAAATGTTTTAAATTTTCAACATTGAGTCCATAAAACAAATAACAGCTTAACATCCTACAGACTCTCTGAACACCTTCCTCTCTCTCAAACACAGTTTACAAACAATATTAAACTTTGTTACATTTCTCTCTCTCTCTCTCTCTCTCTCTCTCTCTCTCTCTCTCTCTCTCTCTCTCTCTCTCTCTCTCTCTCTCTCTCTCTCTCACACACACACACAGTGGCGGTTCTAGACCATTTCAACTGGGGGGGCCAAGCTGGGGCCAGTTGTACTGTTAGAGGGGCCAGTTACATTTAGACCTTATCATTTTCTGCACTGCACTGAATGCATAAATAAGCAAAATACCATGTTTATAATTATCCAACAATTTGCATTTCCATTATATTTTTACATTTGCATTACATATATCAGTCTGTATTTGAATTTCCATTTTATTTTTTTACATTGAATATACAGTATGTATATATATATATATATATATATATATATATATATATATATAATTTTTACAAATTAATCTACGATTTTTGTGGGTTTTTTTTTTTTTTTTTTGCAAAAAGATCAGCAAATTATCCTCTAAACTGGCCTTTTTAGGGGGCTTTCCTCTCAGGGTGAATGAGCTTTTTTATAATTGTTTTTTTCCTGACATCTTTGAAAGACAGAAGCAATAATTAATGCATCCTTGGCCAGGATATAATTATAAAATATGACATGATTTTAAAAGTGACCTATAATATCGACTATGCAATACACTTTAATTTATCTAGTGCTAATAAAATTATTAAGCCTATTTGGAGAGAGAGATGTTTATAATGTGACAATATGTCAGTCATCGTGATTCGTGTAATAAGATGACTAGGCCTAGACTACTTGTTCTGAGCAGGTGTTGTCAGTGAACAGGCTGTAAAACTGTTGTCTAAGTTACAGACTGATACTAATTAAATGGGAAACGAATCGATTACCTAACGTAACCTCGGTTCTCTCTAGATGAGGGAACGAGCATTGCGTAAGCTAGCTTACGCTACGGGAAAGATTCATCTTACATCAGTCAAGTTGTCATAGTTTTTGTCAAACAAGTTGTGAATTTGTTGTAACATTAAAACAGGAGATCATGACTTACTCCGTGCTCCAAGTGATGTTCGGAGCTCCAGTGATTAGTTTCATCTGTGGGACGGGTGAAGAAACTTTCGGAAGATGTTTGTAACAGAATCATATGAACAATTCCAGGATATGCTTTTTTTCATTGGTTGTTGCGTTAAATTTTACCCAGATACAATAGTGCCCTTTTCTGATTGGCTATTAAGTAGCACTTCTCTTTTTTGATTGGCTGATGCGTAGCAGGGTCGACTGCTGAACTCCAGGCGAGACGCGCTTGATTCTCACGTGAGAGCGGCGCGGCCAGAGAAATTGCGTATATTAAATATATTATTATAGTTTTTCCGCATGAGAAATACAATGTGTGACGGGAGTGTGAGACAAAAGACTGAAACGAGTGACTGTCATGCTCAATGCGTGACACACTATAAAAAAATATTTCACACTGACTCCACATTTAGGGGGCCACAAGGGGGTCCAAGCTTGTTGTCGCAGGGGCACTGGCCCCCCCAGGCCCCCGCCTAGAACCGCCACTGCTCACACACACACACACACACTTTCTCTCTCTCTCAAGAAGCAAAAACATGACTGCTAAAGGTTGTATCAGCGATGGCGGGGTAACATCACTTAACATCACGAGTGATATTCCCTTAGGCCACGCCCCCTTGTCTCCCCAAAGTATTATAAGCAATCATGCGCATCCCGTGTGCAGAATGATGCACTTGAAGCAACACCAAGTCACAGCACGCAACGCTTCACATTGAAAAGAACATAGCGAAGGGATGGTATCTATAATCTATGCTTAGTAGGGCTGCACGATTTGGGAAAATGTCATATTGCCATTATTTGAGCCAATATTGCAATTGCGATTTGCGACTCCGATATAATAAAATGGTTTCATGAGTCCAACTTGCTTGGTTCTAAAGTAAAATGCACACACAGATTAATGTTTATTTCTCAACTCAAACTAAAAACAACAACAACAACAATAAATGATTGATAACACCTATAATGATCAATAAACCATCAACCAAACCAACATTACAGTGATTCCATCAATTGAAAGCCATCAACTTTTTAAAAATTATTAGGCTTAAAAAAAATATATAACAGCTTTTAAATTAAGTGAACTTCAAACAATCCCCACATAAACCCATAATAAAAAACATATTTACCTGTGCCCTTCCTGTCTTAACAGGTACAGAAATTGAATAAAGTTATCAAACAGTCTGCGCTGCCTGATCATAAATTATATATATAATAATCCTTATTAAAGCTACAAAAGTTCTTTACTCAAGATCAGTGAAGAGTATTTCTAATTTCCCTTTGTTCTTTTAACTTTACTGAAAGAACGCTTTATTCGCTGCTGGCCTTTAAGAGCACCCGTTTGCCGAGACGCGGATCTCACACGCGCCTCATAGCACAACTCACATAGACCTGAAGAACTTCACATTTTGGCATATATTGTGTGTGCTATTGTTCGTCAAGCTCGAAAGAGAACTGTTTTATTCTGGGCTGGACACACGGTCAGTGCATGCGCATTATGCGAGTCATCTATTCTAATCTAGGGCACTCACCAGGCAGCTTTTCACTTCTTGTCGTGCAAAATGCGAAAAGGCATTTGAACCAATAAGAGGGGATCTTGTAACACTAGTCAAAGGATGACAAAAAAGAAGAGATGCTGCGCTAATAGCCCTACTTTGTTTATTTCATTTAAATCGCGGCATTTTGCGTTATATAATTGCATAGGTTTGAGGATCGCTATTACGACTGCGATATAATTAATCGTGCAGCACTAATGCTTAGTGTATTCTAAAGGGCAATAACTCCACTCCAGCAAGATAGTCATTTTATGCAAATCATAGACCTTTATGCCTTATCTACAAATAAAGTATAATATTGGGAACATTGATCTTGGAAGAGAGTGTCGTCGTGTTACTGTCGCAACGAACGCGACGCGCTAATGCTGATGCATGGAGAATGACTGAGGGCGAGATGACTTTCCGTTAACTTTAACTTAGAGACTAAAATATTAATTTTACCACACATTAAGCTATTGAATGACTTTAGAAGTCTTGGAATATAGTGTGAAACTTGATTGTGTTTACAGTTTTTTATGCCTTTAGTGGGGCTTAACAAAATAACACAAATATGCAGAATGTCGGACGTCACTTATAGGCTAAACTGTTTTTATAGATAAAACTATATTTACATTCGGCAGTCATGAAAACAAATCTCAGATAACGGTTGACTAGGTAACAAATGTGTAATTTTGCGCCGGAGTTCTCCTTTAACTTACATTAGCTAGCTAACTACGAACGAGCTAACCAGATAACAT
>NW_024121485.1:0-19445 GCF_016745375.1 Pimephales promelas
TCCCCAGTGTTTAGTTTTTTTCTCTCTCCTGGACGTTAATGGGGACCAGCAACTGTTTACCACATTCCAAAAAATCTTCTTTTGTGTTTAGCACAAGAAAGAAATTAATACATGTTTGAAACAACATTAGAGTGAGAAAATAATGACAAATTTATGTCATTATTTATTATGTCATTATTTACATATTTTTTTTGTGAACTATCCCTTTAAGTACAAGCTGCAGTACTATTTACCACTGTGGCTTTTAGACCAGCACGCGACGCGTTTAATGTAGACGCATTACACCAGATTTTCTCTCAAATGTTTGCTTTCGACATAGCCAATTCTGTTTAAGTAAACATTGTGTGTATTTAACAGTATTAGCATAACAAGACTCGAAAGATAACTTAGTCCAGTATTCAGGCGCTGTTTGACAGGCCGTCGAGGGTATGCGCTCAGGAAAGCGCACGTTAGAACAACGCATCATCACGTGAATTAAATGTTTAACCGGCAAGGCTTATGCAAATAATCAACTTTGGTGAATTGCAGTGTCCCGTACCTATTCATTCACGTGTGATGTGTAGGTTACGTCGCGTGGTACAGATAAAATGCACTGTAACACGGCTGTGGCAGGCAAAGAAGACATATTTTAGCCGATACGAATCTCCAAACTTCAGTGAATTCAAACATATCCTTGAGATATGGCCATGGGTGATCTCTGTCGGGAATCTTGGGATCATTTCTGCTGACAGCAAGAGCTGCTGCTGTTTCTGCGGTCATCATCTTCCACTAAACTGACGAACTGAACTGCTATGTGAGCGAACGTGCTGGCAAAGAGCGCGAGCGCGTGCGTTTTTTGTTTTTTTTTTCAAAAGAAAACGTCTCGGTTACGTATGTAACCCTCGTTCCCTGAGTAGGGAACGGAGACGTTACGTCAGAAGTGACGGAGATTGGGGGTTTCGCATAGAAAGCCAATCCTCTTCGAGTATTTAAAAACGAGCCAATGGCATGCAATGCCTTGGGGCTGCGGAAATTTGCATAGCGTACTCCGCCCTACTCCGTGAGTATAAAAGGAGGAAGTGAACGCAACCGCAGTATGTCTTCGCTGAGGAGCCAAGACTGAACTCGGCGTCTACCCAGCGATACAGCAGAAGTGGCAGGGAGACGTAACGTCTCCGTTCCCTACTCAGGGAACGAGGGTTACTACGTAACCGAGACGTTCCCTTTCGTAGTCACTTCGAGTTACGTCAGAAGTGACGGAGATTGGGGGTCTGTGCCATCACGCCATCTTCAAGCTGTCTTCCAGTGCCCTGCGAAAGTCTGGACCCCTGCCTTACCTTTTTTTTTTTTTTTTTTTGGGGATCCCACTTTGACACAGGATTACCAAGGTACACTGGGAAACATATCCCGGGAGGGACATGCTACCAGCTGCCAACCGAAGGGAGGACTTACGAATACACATATGGCCACATAGGAACGGCATATGGAAACACTGGAGCACCAACCGCAGGTGGCTACTAAAATTCAACTCCAGGGGTGGCAGATGGCTTGCAAAGCGAAGACACATGCTCAGAGAGGCTTACAGTGGATAATACACATGAGACGGTTACCGAGGGGAACCGTACGCATGGAGGCACCTAGCCAGCATCCAGAGCAACAGCAGTGGTGCCCGCATCGTCGGTGCTGGAGGACTCAAGACTTCAATGGAAGAACTGAGGAGATATCGCACTTATCCAGTCCGGGGAGTGGAGTGGCGAGCAAGCGAAGACACCTGAGCGGATCCAGAACTGGCCGAACGAGTACGTGAGAGGATACCGGCTCAATTCGCAGATGATAGAATCTGGCGAAGGTGTTGGGTGTCGCCCAGCCTGCAGCTCTGCAGATGTCTGTTAGCAAGGCGCCATGCGCTAGAGCCCAAGAGGAGGCCACACTCCGAGTGGAATGGACCGTCACACCAAGGGGGCACGGCCGGCCTAGCTGCTGGTAAGACAAAGCGATGGCGTCCACTCCCAGTGGGACAGCCGTTGCTTTGAGAGAGCCCTTCCCTTCTGGCTCCCCCCATGACAGACAAAGAGCTGGTCTGAGGTCCTGAAACACTGCGTTCTGTCGACATAGGTGCGGAGAGCACGTACCGGACAGAGCAGTGCCAAGGCTGGGTCTGCCTCCTCCAGGGGCAGCGCTTGCAGGTTCACCACCAGGTCCCGGAGGGGAGTGGTAGGAACCTTGGGCATATATCCAGGCCGGGGTCTCAGGAATACGTGAGAGTAAGCCGGCCCGAACTCCAGGCACACTTCGTCAACAGAGAGTGCGTGCAGGTCCCTTACTCTCCTGATGGAGACCAATGCAATCAGGAGTGCTGTCTACATAGGACAGGGCAAAAACTCTACCGACTGCAAAGGCTCCAGGGGAGGCCTCTGCAGAGCACCCAGGTCTACTGAGAGGTCCCCAGAGGGCAGGAGGGGAGGGAGGCGGATTTAGCCCCCTCGCTCCCCTCAGGAACCTGATGACCAGGTCATGCTTCCCATAAACTTACCTTTCACTGCATCATGAGACGCGGCAATGGCCACGACATAAATCCAAAGGGTGGAGGGCGACAGCCTATGCTCCAACCCCTCTTGCAGGAAGGAAGCACGACTCCGATCGAACATCTCCGGGGTCTTCTCAGCGAGAAGAACACCAATTGACGAAGAGGTTCCACTTCAACGCATAAAGGTGTCTCGTGGACGACGCTCTTGCGGAAGTGATGGTTGCCGCCACCGCAGGTGGCAGCGAACTCAAACCTGCCTCGTCCCGTCCAGGAGCCACACGTGCAGCCTCCAAAGATCGGGACGAGGGTGCCACAGAGTGCCCCGTTTCTGAGAGAGTAGGTCCGGTCTCAGAGGAATAGGCCAAGGAGGTGCTGTCGCGAGGAGCATGAGTTCGGAGAACCACGTCTTGGTGGGCCAGTAGGGGGCTACCAGCAAGACCTGCTCCTCGTCCTCCTTGATCTTGCACAACACCCGTGCAAGGAGGCTCACTGGGGGAACGCACACTTGCGTGGGCCCCGTGGCCAGCTGTGCGCCAGCGCATCCGAGCCGAGAGTGCCGCGGGTCAGAGAATAAACTGGGCGCAGTGGGACGAGTCCCAAAGGGTGAACAGGTCTATCTGTGCCTCCCCGAACTGGTCCCAAATCAGCTGGACCGACTGGGGATGGAGTCGCCATTCGCCGGAGATGGGACGGGCCCGGGACAGCTCGACGGCTGCCCAGTTCCGGTCTCCAGGAATGTAACTGCACGAAGGGACCTCAGGTGCTTCTGACTCCATATCAAGAGGTGGCGGGCGAGCTGCGACAACCGGCGCGAGCGTAGACCCCCCCTGGTGGTTGATGTACGCTACTGCCGTAGTGTTGTCTGAGCGGACAAGCACATGCTGGCCCTTGAGCACGCTCGGAAGCGGTGCAGGGCGAGCCGTACTGCCAACAGCTCGAGGCAATTGATGTGCATGAGGCGCTGGGCTCCTGTCCAGGAACCGGCGGCTGCATGCCCATTGCACATGGCACCCCAACCCGTGGTAGACGCATCCGTGGAGACAATGAGATGCCTGGAAACTCGCTGAATAGGGACCCCTCCGTAAAAAGCTGAGGTTCGACCACGGGAAGAAGGTTCGGCGGCACGTCGGAGTCACTGGAACTCGGAGCGAGCCGTGATGCCATGCCCACCTCGGGACTCGATCGCGAAGCCACAGCTGAAGCGGTCTCATATGAAGCAAACCGAGCGGCGTACCGCGGATGCCATATGCCCCAGGAGCCTCTGAAATAGTTTCAGTGGAACCGCACTCTTGCCCTCGAACTGTCGAAGACAAGCCAGCAGTGAGTGCGCGCGCTCGTTCGTGAGCTGCGCGGACATGGCGACCGAGTCTATCTCCATGCCGAGAAAGAGATCCTCTGCACGGGGCAAAGTTTGCTCTTTTCCCGGTTGACCCGAAGGCCCAGACGGGCTAGGTGCCGTAGCACCAGGTCTCTGTGTTCGCAAACCTGAGCTCGAGAGTGTGCTAGTATCAGCCAGTCGTCGAGATAGTTCAGGATGCGAACCCCGTGTTCGCGAAGGGGAACAAGGGCTGCCTCGACGATCTTCGTGAAGACGCGAGGGGACAGAGCTAACCCGAATGGGAGAACGGCGCACTGGTATGCCTGGCCCTCGAAGGCAAACCGAAGAAACGGTCTGTGTCGAGGGAGAATGGAGACATGGAAGTACGCGTCCTTCAGGTCGATCGCTGCAAACCAATCCTGATACCGAACACATTCGAAAATGCGTTTGGCCGTGAGCATTTTGAACGGTAGTCGATGGAGAGAACGGTTCAAAATGCGCAGGTCCAGGATCGGTCGTAACCCACCGGTCTTTCTTGGGGACAATGAAGTAGGGGCTGTAAAGCCCGGACCTCACCTCGGCTGGAGGGACCGTCTCGATTGCACCCTTCGCCAGCAGGGTCGCAATCTCCGCTCTCAAGACTGGGGCATTGCCACCAACCATCGTGGAGCGAACTCCCCTGAAGCGGGGAAGAGACCGTGCGAACTGAATCGCATAGCCGAATCTGATCGTTCTGATGACCCAGCAGGATACCCGGGAAGCGCTAGCCAGGCTTCCAGGAAGTGAGCCAACGGGGTCATGCGAACCACAGACGTCCCCCCGGAGGGGCAGCGAGGCGGGTCGACCGGCATGCGTGCAGGAGTTACCCCGTCCGGATGCACCGTCGAAACCCGCTCCCCGACAGAAGAGACCAGGGAAGGCAGAGCGTTCCACGGGGGTCTGTTCTGCCGGGGGTCTGGCGACAGAGGGGGAAGGGATTGGCGTAGCCGGGGACGACACACGCACCTTCCGCGCCCTCCGAGACAGAGAGGAATGAACGGGGCGACGCACTGGACGTCGTGCGCGCTCATTCCAGTCTGTGTGCTCAATGACAGTGTCAGCTTTTCCTCAACCAGCTCAGGGAGCTAGCTAGAACAAAAGATTCTCCACCGGCCCTCCACCGGGGAAGGAGGGGCCCTGCCACCGCCTCCTGAGAAAAACCATGACACTATCACACGCTTACCTGTGGCCTCCTCCGCGACGCGAACCGGCTGAAGGCTGCTGCTGGGGCCGCGTGGGAGGGAAGGGAGCCGCAGGGGGGCGTCCTCGGCGGCGAGCTGGCGGAGGCGTCCAAGCCGACGGCTGGTTGGAGGCAGCAGCTGGCCGTCGGGGCAGAGAAACCGCCTTCGTCTGCTCCTAGGCGGTCGAGAAGTGCTGGGCAAAGTCCTGGACCGCACCGCCGAACATTATGATGCTCCTGGACCACAGCGGTGGGCATCACCTGACCAAGGGAGCGAGCGACCGCCTCCGTGACCCGTTTAAGGGCAAGGTAGGCGGCAGGCTCGCAGCTCGCTTGGTCCGTCCCCTTCTCGTGCATATTCCTGAGCAGCTAGCTTTGTAGGTGCTCATCATATGCAGGGCGGAGGCTGCCTGTCCCGCCGCTCTACAGAATCGCGCCGCCATAGACGACGAGAACCCATAGGCTTTGGAGGGGCATCTGAGAGCAACCGCCGGTTGACCGGGGGAGCCCCAGCGTACCCACAGACAGCCGCATCGCCGAGGGGAGGAAGGGCGGGGAACTGAAGCACGCTTTTTTTTTTTTTTATATTATTTTTAGTGCGTGTCAGTTCCGCATGCAACTCGGGGAAAAAAAGGAAATTGGGGTTGGCCGTGGCCGTAAGGCGGCAGCGTTACCCAAAAACCAATTATCCAGCCGCGAGAGATCGGGATAGGGCGGAGTTCCACCCCCACCCGATGCTCACGGAGGCCCGAGATAGCACGGCCATCATCGCGGGATCAGACACGGCGACGCCGACGCTACCGAGGGAGGCAACGCGGCCGCATCCTCACTTCCCGAGGAGTCAAGCCCGCCTTGTGATGCTGCGATCGTCATCGCATCATTCTCTGGAGCGCCGAAACAGACGGTACCTCAGAGAGGCAGACGTCTGAAGCGATACAGCGCTCACTGGCTCTAACACTGAGCGGTGGGTGTGACCCGAGGAACTAACGTCGGGGTTTTTTGTCACACATTCACCGTCATATCACCCTATCCGCGAGTCGAACAGCTTCTATTTTAAGAAGCAGAACGAGTAACGGACACGGGGACTCTCACTATCAGATCATTGAGTCTCGATCACAGTGTAGAGATGCTCATGTTCCCATTCAGAAGGAACATGAAACATCCGCGAACGCTGCTCTGCATGCTGAAGCCCAGGCACACACAGAGCAGCGATCGCGACCATCAGAGAATGACATGAGACGAACGCACCCAGAAGAACACGTGCGAGTCGTCTTTAAAAAGACGTGCCGCATGCAGCTCTTTCACTTAAAGAGAGGAGGAAATTCACTCTTTCAGCGCTGAGGCGACCAGGGAGAAGCGCAAAGTCTGGCAGACCACTGCTCAGATCGCAGGCAATGCAGAGTCTCGCTGGGTACCGCCGTCACACCAACACTGAAGAGGACGCTCGTCTCGAAGAGTCTTGAACAGTGAGAATGGCTTTCAGGAGTGAAGAGTTCTCTTGGCTCCGAAGCGAAAACATACTGCGGTTGCGTTCACTTCCTCCTTTTATACTCACGGAGTAGGGCGGAGTACGCTATGCAAATTTCCGCAGCCCCAAGGCATTGCATGCCATTGGCTCGTTTTTAAATACTCGAAGAGGATTGGCTTTCTATGCGAAACCCCCAATCTCCGTCACTTCTGACGTAACTCGAAGTGACTACGAAAGGGAACCATGTTTTTCATTGGTTTGGAAAGCCAAGTGTAATAAATACTGTAAAAATGACGCCAAAATGAATGGGAGTCAATGGGAATGCTAACCCAAGTGAAGTTCTGCTACAAGATGTCAGCTCCAATGAGGCTTCAAGTTCCGGTCGATGGATTACCCCCTTGCGAGGACCTCTTGCTCTGTCCTCGAACGAGCGGCTGACTTCCTGATTCTATGAAAACACTCCCTCAGAAACACGTAGTGGGCTCAGATTGGTTAGTTTGGGCCGGTGTGTTGTGATTGGCTAAACTGTCGCTCACGTTGTCGGTAAGGTTTAACGCCCATTACCTTTATGGGCGAAATGTGAGCTCCGGTCCAGATGTAAATATGTGTCGAACTGCAGTATCAGTTTGAGGCAGAATCAGACTGAGAAAGTGGCGATGAAGAGAGTACACAGAACCTCACCACACACGGCTCTTACTAAACGTTTCTGAATGATAATTTGCTACATTTTTTAACTTTATGCACGTTTGTTTTACACAATAGCATCTGACTGGCAACAATAGCAACTGACTGGCTACTAATGTTAACTGGGCTCTCAAGTTTTGAACTGAGTTCAGAGTGAGATTTTGGCGGCGGCCGCAACGGCAGCAGTGGCCGCGGCCGCGGCGGCAGCAAGGGTTTGGTGTGGATGGGTTTCTGATCTGATTTAACACAAATAAAATTCTTACATTTCTTTGTGTGTGCGTGCGTGTGTGTGTGTGTGTGAGAGAGAGAGATAATGGTTAGTGTTGTTTATTGTAGGTGTTGGTAGCAGATTTTGAGGCCTTCAGCACAGGGGTTGGTGGCTCCCATTTGAAGCACTGGGGTTCCAGGCCAGCCATTTTTACTGTCATGATGGATGACAGGGTTCCATCTAGTGCCAAGCCATGCGATTATTGAGGTCAATATTGCGGTTGTGATATGCGATTGCGATATAATAAACAAATGGTTTCATGAGCCAACTTGTTTGGTTCTAAACCAAATGCACACACAGATTAGTGATAATTCTGAAATTAGCAATAACAACTAAATGATTGATAACACCTATAATGATCAATAAGCCATTGATGTCTAGATTAAAATTAACTGTCTAACAGGTAGGACATATACAGAAATTGAATAAAGTTATCAAACAGTCTGCGCTGCATAAATTATAAATTATATATAGACTACTTCTTATTAAAGCTACACAAGTTCTTTAGTCAAGAGCAATGAGTAATTTTCTGTTCCCTTTGTTCTTTCATTAACTTTACTGACTGAACGCTTTATTGTTAGCTGGCCCTTTAAGAGCAGCCGCTGTGGACAGAGAGGTGGATCACACACGCCTCATTCTCTCACATTCAGGACGTTGATCACAGGCAGAACGAAAAATGTGTTCGTTTCAAATCGGTAAAATTAAATATATGTAAAATAGACGCAACGAGTGGCACATAACATTTTATTTTGTTTGAAATTTAACTTGTCCGGTCAGACAACTAATTTTCTCTTTTACTTGTCTTACAAAAAATCCACTTGTCCCGGACAAGCCTTAATGTCGAGACCTGGAATAGCTGCTGAAACTAGCAGGGATTCAACCGGTTAACGTTAGATAGGCTAGCTAGTTCACATGATACTCTGGTCAAACTGTTAGCTAATTCCAGCTGTCTGGACACATATATTCCCAGCAATGATGAGATGACTCAATATACTCTATTAAGATATGTTCTTCTCCCACGTTGATCAGTCAGTAGAAACTTTGGCAAGATGTAAATGTAAGAGCTGCTGTCCTCTTCTGTTACTTCAGCGAGCATCCGTCGCGCGACTCGCGCAAGCCTGTGAAAATCTTACCCAGATACCGCAATGCTATTTTCTGATTTGCTGTTCAATAGCTATATTTTTTATTTGATTAGCTGGTGCGTGCAGGGCATTTAAAGCTCTACGGGAACTCACTTGATTCCTCTAATGTTTCACTGTTTAAAAAATAGTGCCGCAACTTTGTGTGCGTTATCCTCATAATGTCTATGCGTGAGAAATACAAGGTGTGGCGTGTGAGCGTGTGAATGGGTTGAAAAGGGTGTGTCTCACACCAAATGCGTGAGACTTGAGAGCCTTGTGTTAAACACAAACTGCGTTGGCATGTTTACGTTCTTGATCAAATCGAAAATAACGTCATAAAGCATATATACATGAAAAATACATTTAAAACATTAGTACTTATACAAAATTCAGGTCCATAATGTCGTAGACACAATAGCATTACTAGTAGCCTATAGTGGCTATAAAAGCCAGCGCTGGCATTTGAAAAAAATAAAACACAAGTCTTAGCCTACTTACAGGTTGTGGCCCAACAACTGCCTCTGGTTTTCTGGAAGCTGTCTTCCGTAAAATGCGCAGCACAGAGAGCTAGATTACAATCGTCATTTTCAGCAACATAATCAAACATAAATTGTATCCATTGTTGACGAAGTACAGCGTCTGTGGGAAGTTCGAATACAGAAGACCTGACAGCTGATGAACAACTCACTCGACGAGCTGGAGCTGCTGAAATATGCGCATGTCCTTTTCTGCATATTCCGGAGGGAGGGTTGATGCGAATGTGTGGGTTAGTGACGTACCATAACCCAGCTGTAGTCCAAACGAGGCGTTTTTGTAGGCAATTATACTTCCTGATTTTAAAAAGACGATATCTCTGCTTACATTGAACTTTCAGCGCTGCAACTTTGCAGATACTGTTCATGCACCAACAGCAACATTACACACTATTTAAAATGAAAAAAGTGAAATCGCAGTCAACCCCCCTTTAATGACGGAGTATTTTAAGCCTATGTTGCAGCTATGTGAAAAAAAAATGATCAAAACGCGGGGATGCGTTATTGGTCCCCTGGGGGTTAAGAAGTTAAGCCCAGTTCCAAGTCGTCTCTTTCGTCGCTGGTTAAGCCCAATTCCAAGTTGTATTAGTTTTCACTGGCTCAGCCAAGCACCAAGATTTCTTTGACGTCCAGCTCCAAGTCTCCTTAATCGTGAATGGTCCCATCCAGCCTTCCTCTCCCTCCTTCTCAGCAGGCCCGGTTCTAGAACCAAATCACTTAGGGTGCTTTTGAAAATAGTGAGGGTGCTCAAATGTTAAACAATGTACAATATCCATGATCGAGTAGCCTATGTCCCTGTAGGAGTTTTTGACCTTTACATATCATTTCATATAGTTAAGATAAGAAATGTTACACACAGAGTGCTTTTTCCCCAAATAACAGCAGTAACCTGTTGCAAATGTGTGAAGTATTGAAACTGATTTTAGTTAATAAAAGTAACGTTCATGTTAGACATTTAGTTTATGACGACAATGAATCAGTGCTTTTAAACGAAAGAGCTGATTTAAAGATTAAATGCTGGTCACTCGACGGCGTCGGCACTTGCTGGGATTTATCACGGGTGTTTGAATGAGTGTCATGCAGTGAAAGCATAGGCGTCGATTTCGGTGGGGCGGTGGGTACGCGTCCCCACCAGATTTCGTCATTAGTAATTTTGTACCCACCACTTTTGGAAATATTGAGGCACGAACCTACTACAAATAAAACATCTCCAGTTAACTAGCAGATCATTAATTTAGTTCGCTCTTACAGTAATTAAGAGATCTAGCTAGCGGTTAAATTTTATGTTTTTGAAATCAAGCTGAGCGCTTGTTGCCACTGTTGTCAGTTTCATGGATACAGTTCTCTTGCGGCTCGCGCAATCTTCACTCGGACACGCACTACGCGCACTTCAATCTACCGCCGTTGCAGAGACTCTCCATTCATTCCGATATATAGATACATTTATTGGCTATCTAAAGGCAGCCCCATCTCAATAACGAATTTCCTGAGTGGGACGCACACACGCAAACCAAGTGCAATTAAAGAGACGGCTTCACCTATGCGTATTACGATCGCGAAAGGACACAACCAATCCAATGCATTAAACATGAAATACTGAAATAAATTCTGATGTGAAAAATCGCGTTAATGGATTTATATTGTGTAACCTATTATTTGTATGAGTGTGAAATCCATCAGTGTGTCTTTTGTCTGCAAAATCTCAACATGTGTGTGAATTAAAAATTAATCTGAGGGTGCTTTCACTTTTGTTTGAGGGTGCTTAGGTGTTTGAAATTTAACTTGTCCGGTCAGACAACTAATTTTCTCTTTTACTTGTCTTACAAAAAATCCACTTGTCCCGGACAAGCCTTAATGTCGAGACCTGGAATAGCTGCTGAAACTAGCAGGGATTCAACCGGTTAACGTTAGATAGGCTAGCTAGTTCACATGATACTCTGGTCAAACTGTTAGCTAATTCCAGCTGTCTGGACACATATATTCCCAGCAATGATGAGATGACTCAATATACTCTATTAAGATATGTTCTTCTCCCACGTTGATCAGTCAGTAGAAACTTTGGCAAGATGTAAATGTAAGAGCTGCTGTCCTCTTCTGTTACTTCAGCGAGCATCCGTCGCGCGACTCGCGCAAGCCTGTGAAAATCTTACCCAGATACCGCAATGCTATTTTCTGATTTGCTGTTCAATAGCTATATTTTTTATTTGATTAGCTGGTGCGTGGCAGGGCATTTAAAGCTCTACGGGGAACTCACTTGATTCCTCTAATGTTTCACTGTTTAAAAAATAGTGCCGCAACTTTGTGTGCGTTATCCTCATAATGTCTATGCGTGAGAAATACAAGGTGTGGCGTGTGAGCGTGTGAATGGGTTGAAAAGGGTGTGTCTCACACCAAATGCGTGAGACTTGAGAGCCTTGTGTTAAACACAAACAGCGTTGGCATGTTTACGTTCTTGATCAAATCGAAAATAACGTCATAAAGCATATATACATGAAAAATACATTTAAAACATTAGTACTTATACAAAATTCAGGTCCATAATGTCGTAGACACAATAGCATTACTAGTAGCCTATAGTGGCTATAAAGCCAGCGCTGGCATTTGAAAAAAATAAAACACAAGTCTTAGCCTACTTACAGGTTGTGGCCCAACAACTGCCTCTGGTTTTCTGGAAGCTGTCTTCCGTAAAATGCGCAGCACAGAGAGCTAGATTACAATCGTCATTTTCAGCAACATAATCAAACATAAATTGTATCCATTGTTGACGAAGTACAGCGTCTGTGGGAAGTTCGAATACAGAAGACCTGACAGCTGGATGAACAACTCACTCGACGAGCTGGAGCTGCTGAAATATGCGCATGTCCTTTTCTGCATATTCCGGAGGGAGGGTTGATGCGAATGTGTGGGTTAGTGACGTACCATAACCCAGCTGTAGTCCCAAACGAGGCGTTTTTGTAGGCAATTATACTTCCTGATTTTAAAAAGACGATATCTCTGCTTACATTGAACTTTCAGCGCTGCAACTTTGCAGATACTGTTCATGCACCAACAGCAACATTACACACTATTTAAAATGAAAAAAGTGAAATCGCAGTCAACCCCCCCTTTAATGACGGAGTATTTTAAGCCTATGTTGCAGCTATGTGAAAAAAAAATGATCAAAACGCGGGATGCGTTATTGGTCCCCTGGGGGTTAAGAAGTTAAGCCCAGTTCCAAGTCGTCTCTTTCGTCGCTGGTTAAGCCCAATTCCAAGTTGTATTAGTTTTCACTGGCTCAGCCAAGCACCAAGATTTCTTTGACGTCCAGCTCCAAGTCTCCTTAATCGTGAATGGTCCCATCCAGCCTTCCTCTCCCTCCTTCTCAGCAGGCCCGGTTCTAGAACCAAATCACTTAGGGTGCTTTTGAAAATAGTGAGGGTGCTCAAATGTTAAACAATGTACAATATCCATGATCGAGTAGCCTATGTCCCTGTAGGAGTTTTTGACCTTTACATATCATTTCATATAGTTAAGATAAGAAATGTTACACACAGAGTGCTTTTTCCCCAAATAACAGCAGTAACCTGTTGCAAATGTGTGAAGTATTGAAACTGATTTTAGTTAATAAAAGTAACGTTCATGTTAGACATTTAGTTTATGACGACAATGAATCAGTGCTTTTAAACGAAAGAGCTGATTTAAAGATTAAATGCTGGTCACTCGACGGCGTCGGCACTTGCTGGGATTTATCACGGGTGTTTGAATGAGTGTCATGCAGTGAAAGCATAGGCGTCGATTTCGGTGGGGGCGGTGGGTACGCGTCCCCACCAGATTTCGTCATTAGTAATTTTGTACCCACCACTTTTGGAAATATTGAGGCACGAACCTACTACAAATAAAACATCTCCAGTTAACTAGCAGATCATTAATTTAGTTCGCTCTTACAGTAATTAAGAGATCTAGCTAGCGGTTAAATTTTATGTTTTTGAAATCAAGCTGAGCGCTTGTTGCCACTGTTGTCAGTTTCATGGATACAGTTCTCTTGCGGCTCGCGCAATCTTCACTCGGACACGCACTACGCGCACTTCAATCTACCGCCGTTGCAGAGACTCTCCATTCATTCCGATATATAGATACATTTATTGGCTATCTAAAGGCAGCCCCATCTCAATAACGAATTTCCTGAGTGGGACGCACACACGCAAACCAAGTGCAATTAAAGAGACGGCTTCACCTATGCGTATTACGATCGCGAAAGGACACAACCAATCCAATGCATTAAACATGAAATACTGAAATAAATTCTGATGTGAAAAATCGCGTTAATGGATTTATATTGTGTAACCTATTATTTGTATGAGTGTGAAATCCATCAGTGTGTCTTTTGTCTGCAAAATCTCAACATGTGTGTGAATTAAAAATTAATCTGAGGGTGCTTTCACTTTTGTTTGAGGGTGCTTAGCACCCTCAAGCACCCCCGTAGAACCGGGCCTGCTTCTCAGCCATCCAGCTCATTGGCCTTGTCTCCACTGTCTACCTGCAGCCCCTCAGCTCCTCCAGTGGATCTATCTTGGCCCCCTCCGACCCATCGGCTCCACCAGG
Source organism: Pimephales promelas (assembly GCF_016745375.1). The sequence continues at coordinate 13,699 of NW_024121485.1, forward strand.
TTCTGCCATCCCTCAAGCTCCATCAGGCTCCCTCAGCCCTCTGACTCCACCTTGGTCCATTATCGCACTGGATCCACCCTAGACTTCCAAAACATCAGCTGCGCCTCATTTTCTTGTTCTGTTTAATTTGTTTATTTTCCTGTAAATCTCTCGGTATGATATATTAGGATCAAATATTGGATTCGATTTTTTTTGGTCAACTTGTTTTCTTTCAGTCAGAACAAGTTTTGAGTTTATTTTTGGATCTGATTGATCGTAGGACATATGCACCTACTTTTTTTTTTAAAGAGGCACATGGCTATTAAGTAATTGTTAAGTAATATGTCATTATGGTTATGGGTTTTGTCATCCCCACTAAAGGTCTGTGGGGCAGTCGCACATGCAGTGAGTGTAATGACAGAGAGTGTTTGAAGGATGGGTAAGTTAGGCCGCACACAAATATCAGCACACCAGAATCTGAAATGCTGATGCCAACTGGACGAGACCATTACAGCTGTCTACACTGGACATGACAGACCATTGTAAGTTCATTTCTCCTTCATAACAGAAGTAGTGCAAGAGCTTGGAGTACGTCAGACATAGAGTGAGGCATTAATTTACTGTTGGGTTTTGTTGTGTCGTGTAGCATTGCGTCGCATCCAGGGTTGTATCACTGATTGTAATGGGTTCTAGTTTCTTTGTCCGGTCTAGACACAGTGTTATGAAATAGCAGAGCCTGGTCGCATATTCTCAGTGTTCTTCCTTTAAATCCTAGAGCTCCAGCTTAACCTGACACACTCCCGTGCCATGAACTGTTGGATGTGGCGGTTCATCTGGCACAGTGGAATCCCAGTTGTAGAAGGCAGGAAATTGAAATCCATAGTGTGCACACACACACAAACATGCCTGCACACACAAAACACATGCACGTTCATATACACAAACTAATTTGAGTGTAACATGCTTTCTTTTTCACAGAATATCTAGAATATCTAGAATATAAAAATCGACTGCTGCCGGTAGATCCTTCCAAATTTTAGAAATTTCCAAAACATTGGAAGCAGACACGCTCTATCATTTCATATCTAGACTAAACACATATCTCTTTGACATAGCATGCACATAACACATTATAGACTTCTATAATTCAATGTTAGGCTGCATAGATTAGATCAGCAGGAACTGGGAACACTTTCCATAAATCCTGATGTACTTGTTACATCACAATAAGGATGGCATCTACACAAATATGAGTCTCTCTGTTTATCCCGAGGTTTACCGCAGTCCGCCGGACCCAGGCCGTATCCGGATCGGATGAAGGACCTGAGCCTGAGACCTGAGACACAACGACAACACAGTACTGATGTGTCAACTAGTCTCTCCCCTGTCAAGGCCTCCTTCCCTTACCTTTACCTCTGTACAAATAAACATTTGTGTTCCTTCAGGTGAACAGGTTTGTTATTTCAAACAAACAGCAACTTGACACGATGAACAAACAAATGTTAATAATAATAATAATAATGCATTTTATTTAAAAGCGCCTTTCTGGACAAGGTCGCTGTACAAAGTAAAAACACCAGAATATGTAAAATTAATCAAGAGAATAAAATAAAACATAAAACATAGCACAAATACAAGTAAACAGGACAATTGATGTTTCACAGTAAATAAAATATTTTGAACAGGTAAGTCTTGAGTATGGATTTGAATGCTGTGAGCGAGTTTATGTTCCTAATGTGAGATGGAAGAGAGTTCCACAGTTTGGGTGCAGAGCAACAGAAGGCTCTGCTTCCCATAGTACTGAGGCGGACAGAAGGAACAGAGAGATGAGTGGAAGAAGAGGAAAGGAGAGTACCCGACAGGGTTACACTTTATTTCGATAGTCACTTTATACGTTCTACTAATTAAAAGTAACTTTTCAACAACATGTCAACTATCTCTCATTAGAGTATTAGTATATTATAGTAGACTGTCAGTAGACTGTTAGGTTATGGTTAGGTGTTAGGCTCTGGGTTAGGAGAATAAGTTTACTTGTAGTCGCCAAGTTACTTATAGTCAGTAGAATGTCTGTTGGGGGACCAACAAAATAAATTGTTAGCAGATATTAAGCTGACAGTCTACTAATACTCTAATGACAGTTGGTTGACATGTACAAAGTAGTTGAAAAGTTACTTATAGTTATTAGAATGTCTAAAGTGGACTATCAAAATAAAGTGTTACCAGGGACAGTACTGGCTCTGAACGAAAATGAGCTGTGGAAACGCGTGGGCCTATCACTTTTTGTCCCTCTCTGCTATTATAGTTTTTCAAGATGGCTACCCGGCCTATATATAAGAATAATAAATTCTTTGTTTACGAGGATAAGTCAGATAATTGGCAGAGGTATTTGTACACCATTGAGGACATATTTCTGAATAAAAATATTGATTTTAAATAATAAAATACTTAAAGTATACATTGTCCCTTTAAACATCTCAGGTTACGTATGTAACCCTGGTTCCCTGAGAGGGAACGAGACGCTGCGTCGACCCGAGTACGGTTTGCCGGTGCGCACCCGAGTTCGGAAGACAGCGTTCACATCATCCAAACGAACCGAACTCTAACGTCATTCGAACCCGGGGGCACACCAAAAGTGCTAGTGTGAAAGCCCCCAAAGTTTTTCCTGATCTCAAGTATTAAAGGTGGAGGACAGAAGGCCTGCAGCACAACAGACCCACAAATTTAGTAGGGACCTAGGAATACAACCCAACCTGGGGTGAAGAAATACTATCACCATACCAGGTGCAAATAAGTATGTGCAGGCCTCAGCCTCATGTACTATGGAGAAGACTAAATTAAGGATCTCTGCTCAGGGATAACCCAGCAAAGAAGCATTCATTACAGAAATTAAGTACTGTACCAACAGGGCAGAAATCTATGAGCTGGACCCCCTCAGAGGCAGAGCCCCAATAACACCAGATAAGTGTGAAATATTGTATCCCATGAAACTCCCGGGAGCAAAGATATCAGTAAATGCGTACCGGTGTAGCGTCAACCACACCTAATACGTCAGATCCAGTCCAAGCAGAGCTGGATGCGTGAGGGAGAACCAAATAGAGCAATGTGTTGTGACAAACGATGTGAAAGGTCGACTTTACTTTAGTTTGACCAAAGTTCTCCCTAAGAAGCTCCACCACCTCGGGGTGAAGTCTCCATTCCCTGGGGCTCAGCCCCTGCCTCAACAGGATCTCTGCTCTGATATACGAGACCATCAGTGTGTAGTTCGAATATATTAAAAGATGCTTATAATCTAGCCTCCTCTGCCTTTGGCAGACTTCGAGCTCAAGTCTTTGGTAATAAAGATCTCCGTACTTTCACCAAAGCGGCTGTTTACCAGGCAGTCTGCGTTTCCACCCTGCTGTTTGGTGCAGAAGCATGGACTCCCTACCGCAGGCATATTCAGTGTCTTGAGGGTTTTCAATATCAGAGCGTATACTAGGTGTCAAATGGAAAGACAAACCCCCCACACAGAGATCCTCCAGCGCACCAACTCCAGCTGCATGGAGGCAATCCTTGCTAAGCGGCAACTGCGATGGATTGGACACGTTATCCGCATGTCCTCCCACCACCTTTCCCGGCAAGTCCTCTATGGACAGATGTATGAAGCCAGCAGGAGACCTGGGGTCAGAAGCGTCGATACAAGGATCATCTCAAGGAGACCCTGAAAAGCTGTGACATCAGCCCTGGAGTTCTGGAAGCAAAAGCTGCCAACCGTCAGGGATGGAGTTCTGCATGTGATCTGGGGGCCCACCAGATCGAATTAAAGCGTGCTCAACATAGAACCAAGCAACATCAGCGCAGACTTGAAGTTTATTCACTTCATTTGCACAACACATTCCTTCTCACTAGACGTGACTCCCCCTAAACCTTCTCACACTGTCACATTCTACCATATAATTGCACATCCCTTTTAAAAACACCTCTATTTAAAAAAAGGAAGAAAAAAAAAGGAACCAGGAATTTATATAGTTAAAATTGTACCTGCCATATTACTTTTTTCAAAACCCATACAGATTATCTTATTTTAAGAACACATCATTGTTTAGTCTGTTTATTCCCACTCTCCATGACCAGGTTCTTTTTATTTTAGGCTGTGCAAATACAAGAGAATGTGGAGTAGATACAGTGGGTGGATCTTGAACAATATCAGATGTAGCCTACTGCAATTTTCAACCTCCAGAAATGGGGAAAGGTATCAAATGGCATCTGTTCTCAGAATACTCAATACAACAATCCAAGGGGCTTTAACATCTATAGCCCAGATTTCACATCCAGGCTGTAGATTGGTCAGTTTTCTGACTCTATGACACGTCATACTGTCATACACAAGTGTTCACACTTTTCCCCATTTGAATGAAAAGCATCACCATCAGGAAGGGAAGAAGAATTGGCACATTAGTCCTCAGTCGCCTCCCGAGAAGTTGCCCCAGACTATATTATTTTGCAATGGAGTAGATCTGCATGCCAGCATTCAGATGCTTTTGATCAGATACCTTTATTCAAGAGATTTTTAATAGTTTGAATGGCATGTTCTGCTTCTCGTTGCTTTGTGGAAATCTTTAATCTCCAGTCACTTGCTTGAAATCGTATCCTGAGATTCAAATTTTGGTCCAAAATCTGTGATCAGCGTCTCGGAGATGCAATGCCTCACAAAGAGTGATATGATATGTTTAATTACATCTTATGACTTGGTTTGAGACAGGTAAGCCATCAGGGTAACAGAAAATAATGCAATAAACATTAAACTAAATAACATACAATGTAAACAAACATGTTAACATTATATTAAAGACAAACAAACAAACAAACAAACATTATAGTCAAGTCAAGTCACATTTATTTATATAGCGCTTTTCACAATACAGATTGTATCAAAGCAGCTTCACAGTGATAACATGAAAGTAGTACAACACAGATCAATAATATTGCTAAACACTAAATAACCCCAACTGAGCAAGCCAAAAGCAAGGCGACAGTGGCAAGGAACCAAAACTCCATCAGATTGGATGGAGAAAAAACCTTGGAGAACCCTGGCTCAGTCGGGGGCCAGTTCTCCTCTGGCTTACATTTCTATTGTTTATATATAAATAATAAATATAAATATAGCTGCGAGCAGCGATTGCGGGCCCAAGCCGGTGGCACCGCAACCCGATGCCTTTAGTTACCAAAGGCACCGGATGGTGGTACCGCCGGCTTTGGCCCTTTATTGCTGCTCACAGCTATATTTATATTTAATATAAGCCGGTGGCACCGCCACCTTGGTGCCTTTAGGGTTATTCTGTACGACGTGTAAAAACGTAACCCCGCTTTGACTATCAAAAAGAAGTGTATTGTAGAGCTTGCATCAATGCGGACTCGATGCGCTGTGCGCTGTAACCCATGTGGCTTTAAGCCGCATCATTCTCCACTCGGGATGCGCATAAGCGTTTGTGCCACACTGTACTGAGCCTTTCATATCTTAATGCAGTGACGCAATGACAGATTATTAATTGCCTTTCTTGTTCTGTTCCATCTATTATATGTTGATAATAGATAGGACAGAGCACTAAAAACCTCAAACAAAGCACTAAAAACTTAAGCTGTTTGCTGTGTAGTCTGAGAATGAGCTGTTTGATTTGCCACCCTCTTCCTCTTCCTGTCCTCCATAAAAACCAGCTATTCAGGTCCATGTTGTTCTAGAAAGTTTGTATGTTGCTGTCTCAATTAACATCTCTGCTATACATTTAAAC
>NW_024121485.1:19945-32445 GCF_016745375.1 Pimephales promelas
TTTAAATGTATAGCAGAGATGTTAATTGAGACAGCAACATACAAACTTTCTAGAACAACATGGACCTGAATAGCTGGTTTTTATGGAGGACAGTGAAGAGGAAGAGGGTGCAAATCAAACAGCTCATTCTCAGACTACACAGCAAACAGCTTAAGTTTTTAGTGCTTTTGTTTGAGGGTTTTAGTGCTCTGTCCTATCTATTATCAACATATAATAGATGGAACAGAACAAGAAAGGCAATTAATAATCTGTCATTGCGTCACTGCATTTAAGATATGAAAGGCTCAGTACAGTGTGGCACAAAACGCTTATGCGCATCCCGAGTGGAGAATGATGCGCTTAAAGCCACATGGGGTTACAGCGCACAGCGCATCGAGTCCGCATTGATGCAAGCTCTACAATACACTTCTTTTTGATAGTCAAAGCGGGGGTTACGTTTTTACACGTCGTACAGAATAACCCTAAAGGCACCAAGGTGGCGGTGCCACCGGCTTTATATTAAATATAAATATAGCTGTGAGCAGCAATAAAGGGCCAAAGCCGGCGGTACCACCATCCCGGTGCCTTTGGGTAACTAAAGGCATCGGGTTGCGGTCGCGCCACCGGCTTGGGCCCGCAATCGCTGCTCGCAGCTATATTTTATATTTATTATTTATATATAAACAATAGAAATGTAAGCCAGAGGAGAACTGGCCCCCGACTGAGCCAGGGTTCTCCCAAGGTTTTTTCTCCATCCAATCTGATGGAGTTTTGGTTCCTTGCCACTGTCGCCTTGCTTTTGGCTTGCTCAGTTGGGGTTATTTAGTGTTTAGCAATATTATTGATCTGTGTTGTACTACTTTCATGTTGTATCACTGTGAAGCTGCTTTGATACAATCTGTATTGTGAAAAGCGCTATATAAATAAATGTGACTTGACTTGACTATAATGTTTGTTTGTTTGTTTGTTTGTCTTTAATATAATGTTAACATGTTTTGTGTTACATTGTATGTTATTTAGTTTAATGTTTATTGCATTATTTTCTGCTACCCTGATGGCTTACCTGTCTCAAACCAAGTCATAAGATGTAATTAAACATATCATATCACTCTTTGTGAGGCATTGCATCTCCGAGACGCTGATCACAGATTTTGGACCAAAATTTGAATCTCAGGATACGATTTCAAGCAAGTGACTGGAGATTAAAGATTTCCACAAAGCAACGAGAAGCAGAACATGCCATTCAAACTATTAAAAATCTCTTGAATAAAGGTATCTGATCAAAAGCATCTGAATGCTGGCATGCAGATCTACTCCATTGCAAAATTAATATAGTCTGGGGCCAACTTCTCGGGAGGCGACTGAGGACTAATGTGCCAATTCTTCTTCCCTTCCTGATGTGATGCTTTTCATTCAAATGGGGAAAAGTGTGAACACTTGTGTATGACAGTATGACGTGTCATAGAGTCAGAAAACTGACCAATCTACAGCCTGGATGTGAATAGATGTTAAAGATGTTAAAGCCCCTTGGATTGTTGTATTGAGTATTCTGAGAACAGATGCCATTTGATACCTTTCCCCATTTCTGGAGGTTGAAAATTGTAGTAGGCTACATCTGATATTGTTCAAGATCCACCCACTGTATCTACTCCACATTCTCTTGTATTTGCACAGCCTAAAATAAAAGAACCTGGTCATGGAGAGTGGGAATAAACAGACTAAACAATGATGTGTTCTTAAAATAAGATAATCTGTATGGGTTTTGAAAAAAGTAATATGGCAGGTACAATTTTAACTATATAAATTCCTGGTTCCTTTTTTTTTCTTCCTTTTTTTAAATAGAGGTGTTTTTAAAAGGGATGTGCAATTATATGGTAGAATGTGACAGTGTGAGAAGGTTTAGGGGGAGTCACGTCTAGTGAGAAGGAATGTGTTGTGCAAATGAAGTGAATAAACTTCAAGTCTGCGCTGATGTTGCTTGGTTCTATGTTGAGCACGCTTTAATTCGATCTGGTGGGCCCCCAGATCACATGCAGAACTCCATCCCTGACGGTTGGCAGCTTTTGCTTCCAGAACTCCAGGGCTGATGTCACAGCTTTTCAGGGTCTCCTTGAGATGATCCTTGTATCGACGCTTCTGACCCCCAGGTCTCCTGCTGGCTTCATACATCTGTCCATAGAGGACTTGCCGGGAAAGGTGGTGGGAGGACATGCGGATAACGTGTCCAATCCATCGCAGTTGCCGCTTAGCAAGGATTGCCTCCATGCAGCTGGAGTTGGTGCGCTGGAGGATCTCTGTGTGGGGGGGTTTGTCTTTCCATGTGACACCTAGTATACGCTCTGATATGAAAACCCTCAAGACACTGAATATGCCTGCGGTAGGGAGTCCATGCTTCTGCACCAAACAGCAGGGTGGAAACGCAGACTGCCTGGTAAACAGCGCTTTGGTGAAAGTACGGAGATCTTTATTACCAAAGACTTGAGCTCGAAGTCTGCCAAAGCAGAGGAGGCTAGATTATAAGCATCTTTTAATATATTCGAACTACACACTGATGGTCTCGTATATCAGAGCAGAGATCCTGTTGAGGCAGGGGCTGAGCCCCAGGGAATGGAGACTTCACCCCGAGGTGGTGGAGCTTCTTAGGGAGAACTTTGGTCAAACTAAAGTAAAGTCGACCTTTCACATCGTTTGTCACAACACATTGCTCTATTTGGTTCTCCCTCACGCATCCAGCTCTGCTTGGACTGGATCTGACGTATTAGGTGTGGTTGACGCTACACCGGTACGCATTTACTGATATCTTTGCTCCCGGGAGTTTCATGGGATACAATATTTCACACTTATCTGGTGTTATTGTGGGCTCTGCCTCTGAGGGGGTCCAGCTCATAGATTTCTGCCCTGTTGGTACAGTACTTAATTTCTGTAATGAATGCTTCTTTGCTGGGTTATCCCTGAGCAGAGATCCTTAATTTAGTCTTCTCCATAGTACATGAGGCTGAGGCCTGCACATACTTATTTGCACCTGGTATGGTGATAGTATTTCTTCACCCCAGGTTGGGTTGTATTCCTAGGTCCCTACTAAATTTGTGGGTCTGTTGTGCTGCAGGCCTTCTGTCCTCCACCTTTAATACTTGAGATCAGGAAAAACTTTGGGGGCTTTCACACTAGCACTTTTGGTGTGCCCCCGGGTTCGAATGACGTTAGAGTTCGGTTCGTTTGGATGATGTGAACGCTGTCTTCCGAACTCGGGTGCGCACCGGCAAACCGTACTCGGGTCGACGCAGCGTCTCGTTCCCTCTCAGGGAACCAGGGTTACATACGTAACCTGAGATGTTTTAAAGGGACAATGTATACTTTAAGTATTTTATTATTTAAAATCAATATTTTTATTCAGAAATATGTCCTCAATGGTGTACAAATACCTCTGCCAATTATCTGACTTATCCTCGTAAACAAAGAATTTATTATTCTTATATATAGGCCGGGTAGCCATCTTGAAAAACTATAATAGCAGAGAGGGACAAAAAGTGATAGGCCCACGCGTTTCCACAGCTCATTTTCGTTCAGAGCCAGTACTGTCCCTGGTAACACTTTATTTTGATAGTCCACTTTAGACATTCTAATAACTATAAGTAACTTTTCAACTACTTTGTACATGTCAACCAACTGTCATTAGAGTATTAGTAGACTGTCAGCTTAATATCTGCTAACAATTTATTTTGTTGGTCCCCCAACAGACATTCTACTGACTATAAGTAACTTGGCGACTACAAGTAAACTTATTCTCCTAACCCAGAGCCTAACACCTAACCATAACCTAACAGTCTACTGACAGTCTACTATAATATACTAATACTCTAATGAGAGATAGTTGACATGTTGTTGAAAAGTTACTTTTAATTAGTAGAACGTATAAAGTGACTATCGAAATAAAGTGTAACCCTGTCGGGTACTCTCCTTTCCTCTTCTTCCACTCATCTCTCTGTTCCTTCTGTCCGCCTCAGTACTATGGGAAGCAGAGCCTTCTGTTGCTCTGCACCCAAACTGTGGAACTCTCTTCCATCTCACATTAGGAACATAAACTCGCTCACAGAATTCAAATCCATACTCAAGACTTACCTGTTCAAAATATTTTATTTACTGTGAAACATCAATTGTCCTGTTTACTTGTATTTGTGCTATGTTTTATGTTTTATTTTATTCTCTTGATTAATTTTACATATTCTGGTGTTTACTTTGTACAGCGACCTTGTCCAGAAAGGCGCTTTTAAATAAAATGCATTATTATTATTATTATTAACATTTGTTTGTTCATCGTGTCAAGTTGCTGTTTGTTTGAAATAACAAACCTGTTCACCTGAAGGAACACAAATGTTTATTTGTACAGAGGTAAAGGTAAGGGAAGGAGGCCTTGACAGGGGAGAGACTAGTTGACACATCAGTACTGTGTTGTCGTTGTGTCTCAGGTCTCAGGCTCAGGTCCTTCATCCGATCCGGATACGGCCTGGGTCCGGCGGACTGCGGTAAACCTCGGGATAAACAGAGAGACTCATATTTGTGTAGATGCCATCCTTATTGTGATGTAACAAGTACATCAGGATTTATGGAAAGTGTTCCCAGTTCCTGCTGATCTAATCTATGCAGCCTAACATTGAATTATAGAAGTCTATAATGTGTTATGTGCATGCTATGTCAAAGAGATGTGTGTTTAGTCTAGATATGAAATGATAGAGCGTGTCTGCTTCCAATGTTTTGGAAATTTCTAAAATTTGGAAGGATCTACCGCAGCAGTCGATTTTTATATTCTAGATATTCTAGATATTCTGTGAAAAAGAAAGCATGTTACACTCAAATTAGTTTGTGTATATGAACGTGCATGTGTTTTGTGTGTGCAGGCATGTTTGTGTGTGTGTGCACACTATGGATTTCAATTTCCTGCCTTCTACAACTGGGATTCCACTGTGCCAGATGAACCGCCACATCCAACAGTTCATGGCACGGGAGTGTGTCAGGTTAAGCTGGAGCTCTAGGATTTAAAGGAAGAACACTGAGAATATGCGACCAGGCTCTGCTATTTCATAACACTGTGTCTAGACCGGACAAAGAAACTAGAACCCATTACAATCAGTGATACAACCCTGGATGCGACGCAATGCTACACGACACAACAAAACCCAACAGTAAATTAATGCCTCACTCTATGTCTGACGTACTCCAAGCTCTTGCACTACTTCTGTTATGAAGGAGAAATGAACTTACAATGGTCTGTCATGTCCAGTGTAGACAGCTGTAATGGTCTCGTCCAGTTGGCATCAGCATTTCAGATTCTGGTGTGCTGATATTTGTGTGCGGCCTAACTTACCCATCCTTCAAACACTCTCTGTCATTACACTCACTGCATGTGCGACTGCCCCACAGACCTTTAGTGGGGATGACAAAACCCATAACCATAATGACATATTACTTAACAATTACTTAATAGCCATGTGCCTCTTTAAAAAAAAAAGTAGGTGCATATGTCCTACGATCAATCAGATCCAAAAATAAACTCAAAACTTGTTCTGACTGAAAGAAAACAAGTTGACCAAAAAAAATCGAATCCAATATTTGATCCTAATATATCATACCGAGAGATTTACAGGAAAATAAACAAATTAAACAGAACAAGAAAATGAGGCGCAGCTGATGTTTTGGAAGTCTAGGGTGGATCCAGTGCGATAATGGACCAAGGTGGAGTCAGAGGGCTGAGGGAGCCTGATGGAGCTTGAGGGATGGCAGAACCTGGTGGAGCCGATGGGTCGGAGGGGGCCAAGATAGATCCACTGGAGGAGCTGAGGGGCTGCAGGTAGACAGTGGAGACAAGGCCAATGAGCTGGATGGCTGAGAAGCAGGCCCGGTTCTACGGGGGTGCTTGAGGGTGCTAAGCACCCTCAAACAAAAGTGAAAGCACCCTCAGATTAATTTTTAATTCACACACATGTTGAGATTTTGCAGACAAAAGACACACTGATGGATTTCACACTCATACAAATAATAGGTTACACAATATAAATCCATTAACGCGATTTTTCACATCAGAATTTATTTCAGTATTTCATGTTTAATGCATTGGATTGGTTGTGTCCTTTCGCGATCGTAATACGCATAGGTGAAGCCGTCTCTTTAATTGCACTTGGTTTGCGTGTGTGCGTCCCACTCAGGAAATTCGTTATTGAGATGGGGCTGCCTTTAGATAGCCAATAAATGTATCTATATATCGGAATGAATGGAGAGTCTCTGCAACGGCGGTAGATTGAAGTGCGCGTAGTGCGTGTCCGAGTGAAGATTGCGCGAGCCGCAAGAGAACTGTATCCATGAAACTGACAACAGTGGCAACAAGCGCTCAGCTTGATTTCAAAAACATAAAATTTAACCGCTAGCTAGATCTCTTAATTACTGTAAGAGCGAACTAAATTAATGATCTGCTAGTTAACTGGAGATGTTTTATTTGTAGTAGGTTCGTGCCTCAATATTTCCAAAAGTGGTGGGTACAAAATTACTAATGACGAAATCTGGTGGGGACGCGTACCCACCGCCCCCACCGAAATCGACGCCTATGCTTTCACTGCATGACACTCATTCAAACACCCGTGATAAATCCCAGCAAGTGCCGACGCCGTCGAGTGACCAGCATTTAATCTTTAAATCAGCTCTTTCGTTTAAAAGCACTGATTCATTGTCGTCATAAACTAAATGTCTAACATGAACGTTACTTTTATTAACTAAAATCAGTTTCAATACTTCACACATTTGCAACAGGTTACTGCTGTTATTTGGGAAAAAGCACTCTGTGTGTAACATTTCTTATCTTAACTATATGAAATGATATGTAAAGGTCAAAAACTCCTACAGGGACATAGGCTACTCGATCATGGATATTGTACATTGTTTAACATTTGAGCACCCTCACTATTTTCAAAAGCACCCTAAGTGATTTGGTTCTAGAACCGGGCCTGCTGAGAAGGAGGGAGAGGAAGGCTGGATGGGACCATTCACGATTAAGGAGACTTGGAGCTGGACGTCAAAGAAATCTTGGTGCTTGGCTGAGCCAGTGAAAACTAATACAACTTGGAATTGGGCTTAACCAGCGACGAAAGAGACGACTTGGAACTGGGCTTAACTTCTTAACCCCCAGGGGACCAATAACGCATCCCCGCGTTTTGATCATTTTTTTTTCACATAGCTGCAACATAGGCTTAAAATACTCCGTCATTAAAGGGGGGGTTGACTGCGATTTCACTTTTTTCATTTTAAATAGTGTGTAATGTTGCTGTTGGTGCATGAACAGTATCTGCAAAGTTGCAGCGCTGAAAGTTCAATGTAAGCAGAGATATCGTCTTTTTAAAATCAGGAAGTATAATTGCCTACAAAAACGCCTCGTTTGGGACTACAGCTGGGTTATGGTACGTCACTAACCCACACATTCGCATCAACCCTCCCTCCGGAATATGCAGAAAAGGACATGCGCATATTTCAGCAGCTCCAGCTCGTCGAGTGAGTTGTTCATCCAGCTGTCAGGTCTTCTGTATTCGAACTTCCCACAGACGCTGTACTTCGTCAACAATGGATACAATTTATGTTTGATTATGTTGCTGAAAATGACGATTGTAATCTAGCTCTCTGTGCTGCGCATTTTACGGAAGACAGCTTCCAGAAAACCAGAGGCAGTTGTTGGGCCACAACCTGTAAGTAGGCTAAGACTTGTGTTTTATTTTTTTCAAATGCCAGCGCTGGCTTTATAGCCACTATAGGCTACTAGTAATGCTATTGTGTCTACGACATTATGGACCTGAATTTTGTATAAGTACTAATGTTTTAAATGTATTTTTCATGTATATATGCTTTATGACGTTATTTTCGATTTGATCAAGAACGTAAACATGCCAACGCTGTTTGTGTTTAACACAAGGCTCTCAAGTCTCACGCATTTGGTGTGAGACACACCCTTTTCAACCCATTCACACGCTCACACGCCACACCTTGTATTTCTCACGCATAGACATTATGAGGATAACGCACACAAAGTTGCGGCACTATTTTTTAAACAGTGAAACATTAGAGGAATCAAGTGAGTTCCCCGTAGAGCTTTAAATGCCCTGCCACGCACCAGCTAATCAAATAAAAAATATAGCTATTGAACAGCAAATCAGAAAATAGCATTGCGGTATCTGGGTAAGATTTTCACAGGCTTGCGCGAGTCGCGCGACGGATGCTCGCTGAAGTAACAGAAGAGGACAGCAGCTCTTACATTTACATCTTGCCAAAGTTTCTACTGACTGATCAACGTGGGAGAAGAACATATCTTAATAGAGTATATTGAGTCATCTCATCATTGCTGGGAATATATGTGTCCAGACAGCTGGAATTAGCTAACAGTTTGACCAGAGTATCATGTGAACTAGCTAGCCTATCTAACGTTAACCGGTTGAATCCCTGCTAGTTTCAGCAGCTATTCCAGGTCTCGACATTAAGGCTTGTCCGGGACAAGTGGATTTTTTGTAAGACAAGTAAAAGAGAAAATTAGTTGTCTGACCGGACAAGTTAAATTTCAAACACCTAAGCACCCTCAAACAAAAGTGAAAGCACCCTCAGATTAATTTTTAATTCACACACATGTTGAGATTTTGCAGACAAAAGACACACTGATGGATTTCACACTCATACAAATAATAGGTTACACAATATAAATCCATTAACGCGATTTTTCACATCAGAATTTATTTCAGTATTTCATGTTTAATGCATTGGATTGGTTGTGTCCTTTCGCGATCGTAATACGCATAGGTGAAGCCGTCTCTTTAATTGCACTTGGTTTGCGTGTGTGCGTCCCACTCAGGAAATTCGTTATTGAGATGGGGCTGCCTTTAGATAGCCAATAAATGTATCTATATATCGGAATGAATGGAGAGTCTCTGCAACGGCGGTAGATTGAAGTGCGCGTAGTGCGTGTCCGAGTGAAGATTGCGCGAGCCGCAAGAGAACTGTATCCATGAAACTGACAACAGTGGCAACAAGCGCTCAGCTTGATTTCAAAAACATAAAATTTAACCGCTAGCTAGATCTCTTAATTACTGTAAGAGCGAACTAAATTAATGATCTGCTAGTTAACTGGAGATGTTTTATTTGTAGTAGGTTCGTGCCTCAATATTTCCAAAAGTGGTGGGTACAAAATTACTAATGACGAAATCTGGTGGGGACGCGTACCCACCGCCCCCACCGAAATCGACGCCTATGCTTTCACTGCATGACACTCATTCAAACACCCGTGATAAATCCCAGCAAGTGCCGACGCCGTCGAGTGACCAGCATTTAATCTTTAAATCAGCTCTTTCGTTTAAAAGCACTGATTCATTGTCGTCATAAACTAAATGTCTAACATGAACGTTACTTTTATTAACTAAAATCAGTTTCAATACTTCACACATTTGCAACAGGTTACTGCTGTTATTTGGGGAAAAAGCACTCTGTGTGTAACATTTCTTATCTTAACTATATGAAATGATATGTAAAGGTCAAAAACTCCTACAGGGACATAGGCTACTCGATCATGGATATTGTACATTGTTTAACATTTGAGCACCCTCACTATTTTCAAAAGCACCCTAAGTGATTTGGTTCTAGAACCGGGCCTGCTGAGAAGGAGGGAGAGGAAGGCTGGATGGGACCATTCACGATTAAGGAGACTTGGAGCTGGACGTCAAAGAAATCTTGGTGCTTGGCTGAGCCAGTGAAAACTAATACAACTTGGAATTGGGCTTAACCAGCGACGAAAGAGACGACTTGGAACTGGGCTTAACTTCTTAACCCCCAGGGGACCAATAACGCATCCCCGCGTTTTGATCATTTTTTTTTCACATAGCTGCAACATCCCAGCAAACAATTTTACGTTCTGGGAACGTTCTGGGAATGTTAGTTTTTGGTTCCCAGAACGTTCCCAGAATGTTCCCAAGAACGTTCCCTATTGGTGATCCAGGAAAGTTTTCTTAACATATATAGAACGTTCTCTTAAGGTTAGGGGAACGTTCTGGAAACTTTATCAGAACATTCCCAAAACGTTCCCACAACGTTCTGGGAACATTATGCAAACGTTCCCTTAAAGTTTCCAGAACGTTCTACTAACCTTGGTATGTTACAAGAACGTTCTGGGAACCTACTCGGAACGTTCCCAGAACGTTGCGAGAACGTTCCAAGTAGGTTCCCAGAACGTTCCCCTAACCTTAAGGGAACGTTCTATTTACGTTAAGAAAACTTTCCTGGATCACCAATAGGGAACGTTCCTAGAAGGTTCCCTGAAGGTTCTCCTAACCTCTTCATTCTGATGTCTGGTCATAAATAAGTCAACAAGCCACTTCTTCTACATAGTTTATTATTCAAAAAATATAAGAAACAATTTCAATATCTGAACTGAGATATGAACATTTATTAAACAACAATGCATACATATATTAAACAACAATTTATTCATATATTAAATAACAATTTATTCATATATTAAACAACTATTTATTCATATATCAAGCAAAATGTATTCATATATCAAACAAAATTAACATTTACATACAGTGAACACGTAACTGGTGTATGGTGTATGGTGAACATGAAACAGTGACAATGTGTAAATGGTGAACATGACAACGTGTATGGTGAAAGTGGTGTATGGTATGGTGAACATGACAACATGTATGGTGAACATGAAACTCTGTCTTCACCAATCTCTTCACTTCACCATCAGCTGCAAATCAAAAACAAAGGGAAGGGGGGAGGGGGAAGGCATGAGTTAGATAGAAATTATAGACCTAAAAAATTAACTGTAGTGCAGT
This sequence comes from Pimephales promelas, assembly GCF_016745375.1. The sequence goes on from NW_024121485.1 coordinate 30,784, forward strand.
TAAGGACTGTGTGCCGATGACTGGTAAGCCATAAATATTATTCATTTTTATTATTAATATCTTTTTTTTATTACTGGCCAGGTATTTATTTATTTGCAAGGCAGTTACTACAACAATTACTAAACATTTATATAATGTTTTTAACTTGCCCTAGTTTTACTTAAAAAAAAAAAATACAAATGATACTTCTATGAAACAACTAAAGTCACCTGCAAGCCTTAAAGAAAAATTCAAGTGTTTAGCACTTTGAGTCTATTTTCTAGTTTGTTTTGGATAAACTAGAGTGGTGGACAAAGAAATTGACGATGGGTCATGTCTCGACTTTTTGACTCTTTTAGGATCGCCTGTAGTGTCTACGGCATGCACAAACATCCTTAAAAAAACCCTAAATGTTAGTTTTCAAAACTGTGTCACTCAGTGGTGTGTGCAATAATGAAGTTTTGCTGATATCTTGTAGACGGATGTTATGATATTTCACTGCGCAAATAATTTACACCCATTTAGTAATTATACTTTCCAAGTTTCCAACTTTTCAAGTCACTCATCAGTAGATGTTGCTAAAACAAATATCAGTCTATAAACCATGTCAAAAATTACACAAGAAAAAATTGATTTTGCATAATGTACATTGAAAATTTAAACAAAACTGACATGATTGCTTACCATTTTAAATGCCGGTGAGGGGCAAATTTAAGGACCATTGAAATTAGGTCTTCAATCTCACTGGCCTTAAGAGATTTGTAGGACTTCTGCATTGCCCCTTGATGTAGGAAAAATATCATGTAAACATTGTAGCTATTTGAGGTATGGTATTATTTAAAATAATGTACATTGGGACCAAAACAATTTTCCAAAGTGCAAAAAATTGGCTATTAATATAAAAAAAAATGACTGATAACTTGCCTATGATAATATTGCAGATCTTCGTCTGTTGGAAGGGTAGTTTGCCTTTTTTCCCTTTAAGGCTGTAGGCACCCAAGACTTCATTTGATGCAACCTTGCGCAATATTTTGCGCAAGGTTGCACCTGGGTTTGGTCCCCCAAGGGACCGAAGGTAGTTCTTCTGTTTAAAAGAAAGAAAGAAAGACTATTATTTAGAGGAAAAAAAGAATATGGCATCATGACACCAGATTAAAGGGTTAGTTCACCCAAAAATGAAAATTTATGAAAATATGAAATTTATGAAATAAACACATAGAGGTTTGGAACAACATGAGGGTGAGTAAATACTGACAGAATTTTCATTTTTGGGTGAACTAACCCTTTTTTTGAATGGAAACTGTTCAAGCTGGATGGATGGATGGATGGATGGATGGATGGATGGATGGGTGGGTGGTTTATGGATGGATGGGTGGGTGGTGGATGAGTGGATGGCTGAACGGTTTATGGATTGATTGGTGGGTGGGTGTGTAGTTTATGGATGGGTGTGTGTTTTATTGATTGAAGGATGGATGGTTTATGGATGGGTGGTTTATGGATGGATGGATGGGTCAGTGGATGGATGGATGGATGGATGGATGGGTGGGTGGTGGATGGTTTATGGATAGATGGGTGATGGATGGATGGATGGGTGTGTGGTTTATGGATGGATGAATGGATGGGTGGTTTATGGATGTATGGGTGGGTGGGTGCTTTATGGATGGGTGGATGGATGGTTTATGG
>NW_024121485.1:37445-48874 GCF_016745375.1 Pimephales promelas
TGAATGGCACACAGGATGGGCCAAAGAGATGCTCTGCTGCTTTTAAAAATCGGCAGGCCATCTATATTAAATGAAAGCTCCAATGTGCTAACTCCATCTGTAATGTCTCTTGGATAGCGCTGCAGCTGCTCAAGAATGCTCTCCCTTAAATTAAAATGGACACACTCCATTCCTGATTTTTCCACTGATTTAATGAGTCTGGGAGTTTTCAGCAGTGACCTTGCTGTTGATGGGAGCTCTGGGTGGCCATAATTTTTAAGTCCTTTCAGGAGATCATCTAGAGCATTATGCTTGATGAGGTGTTTTGTTGCCCATTCTTGTAAAAATGTTGAGAATGAAGTTAGGGCCACTTTGTTATCATACTCAGATTCTGAATTGCTGTTTTCGTCACTGGACCCATCGGCCACACTGTGAGGTCCTGAACTGCAGTCCTCCCCACTGACCCCAATTTCTACACTTGAGAAGCTGTCTTCATCAGTATTATTTTCTTCATCAGTATAATGTTCTTCATTAATTCTTTCTTGAAGTGTTACTGGATGAAGTGATGACTCCTCTCCAATACACCTTTCATGCAGTGATCTCCGTGCATATTTCCACTGCCTTGTATAGCGTTGCCTCTTGGTTTTTGAATCCATTCTAAATCCAAAATATTGGACTTGTTGAAAATGTGGTACTGGCATATTTTGCAATATTTTACCACATCTAATAGCAAAAAGTCTTCCGTTATTTAAATCCAAAATTGATTTCTTAATAGTTGAAATTTCAATTTCCCAGATCAGAAATACAGTTCTTTATTAAGTTTATTCTAAAACTTTATTTTTGGTATCAGTAATCATGTGGTTGCTAGTGCAAATGTTTATACTTGATATGAAGAATTCAAATGCTACTGGTAGAAATGTTAATTTCTGATATCAAAAATAATAATAATAATATCAAAAATATCATGAATCTGATTGTTACTATTATGAAAGCCATTTTTGTAGTGAAAAGTAAAGTAAATTTTACTGTCTGTGGTACGGTTATGCTGGTTAGACATTGTATAACAGATAATCTGGTGGAGATATCAAGGGCGTTTCCTCGACCATTCATTTACTGAGATGAAAAGAACAATGGCAAAACAGCAAATTGCAAATTTATCTTTTTTTATACTGGTGATGATTGCCTCAAGAATCTTGTGTGTGTGTGTGTGTGTGTGTGTGTGTGTGTAGTACGATGTTTATTATATATATATATATATATATACACACACACACACACATACACACACATGTATAAATTTATATGAATTTTAATTATATTAACAAAAAATAAAAAAGTTTTCTTAAATATATCAATGCATGTTTATTTAAACAAACATTACGGAGAGCACCTTAACATGAAGATAAAGAAATAAAGAATATTACTTACCCTAATTGTGGCAAGACAAAAAATGTGAAGGAGGTGGGGAGACAGTGGAAGATGATGCAAAAACTATTACATAAAAAAAGAAATATTGCACTCATAAACATTAAAGTACTTAACATTACAAATGTTGTATGCATGCTGCAAATTATGCTATCATGAATATCAAAGCTACATCTAAACTAAAATTATGAGAATGCGCAGTTATTCAGAAAGACCAAATATGAGTAAAATGTCTGTACAAATTCAAAAGTGTTCAGCAGTGATTATGGATTAAACATGTTATGATGAAACTGGCAAATCAGAGATTTTTTTTTTATTATTTGTATTTTTTTTTAAATTGTCCCTTTAATTTCTTCATTAAGACATTACTAACATGCTGCATGATTTTGCTTCTGATTGATCTAAACCCAAATTCTGATAGTCAGTCAAAATATATACTCACAAAGCCAAAGACGCTCTCGGGATGTGGCTCTTAAAAGAGCCTTTGGGGTGTATGTAGCTGCTGTTGACAAGCAAATGAGAGAAAAGACCAAATATGAATAAAATATGTCTGTACAAATTCAAATGAGTTCAGCTCCGTCAGTGATTATTGATTAATTAACATGTTATGATCAAACTGGCAAATCAGATATGTAGAATTCCAGTATATTTGTTATTTATTTAATCATTTATTCTTTTTTTTTTTTTGCTTTTTTTTAAAGAATTGCCCCTTTAATGTCTTTATTAAGACATTACTAACATGCTGCATGATTTTGCTTCTGATTGATCTAAACCCAAATTCTGATAGTCAGTCAAAATATATACTCACAAAGCCAAAGACGCTCTCGGGATGTGGCTCTTAAAAGAGCCTTTGGGGTGTATGTAGATGCTGTTGACAAGCAAATGAGAGAAAAGACCAAATATGAGTAAAATATGTCTGTACAAATTCAAATGTGTTTTACTCCATCAGTGATTATTGATTAATTAACATGTTATGATCAAACTGGCAAATCAGATATGTAGAATTCCAGTCTATTTGTTATTTATTTAATCATTTATTCTTTTTTTTAATTATTTGTATTTTTTAAGAATTGCCCCTTTAATGTCTTTATTAAGACATTACTAACATGCTGCATGATTTTGCTTCTAAATTGATCTAAACCCAAATTCTGATAGTCAGTCAAAATATATACTCACAAAGCCAAAGACGCTCTCGGGATGTGGCTCTTAAAAGAGCCTTTGGGGTGTATGTAGATGCTGTTGACAAGCAAATGAGAGAAAAGACCAAATATGAGTAAAATATGTCTGTACAAATTCAAATGAGTTCAGCTCCGTCAGTGATTATTGATTAATTAACATGTTATGATCAAACTGGCAAATCAGGTATGTAGAATTCCAGTATATTTGTTATTTATTTAATCATTTATTCTTTTTTTTTGTTGCTTTTTTTTTAAGAATTGCCCCTTTAATGTCTTTATTAAGACATTACTAACATGCTGCATGATTTTGCTTCTGATTGATCTAAACCCAAATTCTGATAGTCAGTCAAAATATATACTCACAAAGCCAAAGACGCTCTCGGGATGTGGCTCTTAAAAGAGCCTTTGGGGTGTATGTAGATGCTGTTGACAAGCAAATGAGAGAAAAGACCAAATATGAGTAAAATATGTCTGTACAAATTCAAATGTGTTTAACTCCATCAGTGATTATTGATTAATTAACATGTTATGATCAAACTGGCAAATCAGATATGTAGAATTCCAGTCTATTTGTTATTTATTTAATCATTTATTCTTTTTTTTAATTATTTGTATTTTTTAAGAATTGCCCCTTTAATGTCTTTATTAAGACATTACTAACATGCTGCATGATTTTGCTTCTAAATTGATCTAAACCCAAATTCTGATAGTCAGTCAAAATATATACTCACAAAGCCAAAGACGCTCTCGGGATGTGGCTCTTAAAAGAGCCTTTGGGGTGTATGTAGATGCTGTTGACAAGCAAATGAGAGAAAAGACCAAATATGAATAAAATATGTCTGTATAAATTCAAATGTGTTTAACTCCATCAGTGATTATTGATTAATTAACATGTTATGATCAAACTGGCAAATCAGATATGTAGAATTCCAGTCTATTTGTTATTTATTTAATCATTTATTCTTTTTTTTAATTATTTGTATTTTTTAAGAATTGCCCCTTTAATGTCTTTATTAAGACATTACTAACATGCTGCATGATTTTGCTTCTAAATTGATCTAAACCCAAATTCTGATAGTCAGTCAAAATATATACTCACAAAGCCAAAGACGCTCTCGGGATGTGGCTCTTAAAAGAGCCTTTGGGGTGTATGTAGATGCTGTTGACAAGCAAATGAGAGAAAATACCAAATATGAGTAAAATATGTCTGTACAAATTCAAATGAGTTCAGCTCCGTCAGTGATTATTGATTAATTAACATGTTATGATCAAACTGGCAAATCAGGTATGTAGAATTCCAGTATATTTGTTATTTATTTAATCATTTATTCTTTTTTTTTTGTTGCTTTTTTTTTTAAGAATTGCCCCTTTAATGTCTTTATTAAGACATTACTAACATGCTGCATGATTTTGCTTCTGATTGATCTAAACCCAAATTCTGATAGTCAGTCAAAATATATACTCACAAAGCCAAAGACGCTCTCGGGATGTGGCTCTTAAAAGAGCCTTTGGGGTGTATGTAGATGCTGTTGACAAGCAAATGAGAGAAAAGACCAAATATGAATAAAATATGTCTGTATAAATTCAAATGTGTTTAACTCCATCAGTGATTATTGATTAATTAACATGTTATGATCAAACTGGCAAATCAGATATGTAGAATTGGCTTTATGCACAGCTGCACTTCCTGAACTTCAGTCAGCTCTTTTGTTTCCTGTCTGCCATTATTGAACAAACTGATTAATCCAGGTGTGTCTGTACAATAATGGCAGACAGGAAACAAAGGAGCTGGCTGAAGTTCAGGAAGTATGCAGCTGTGCATAAAGCCAATTCCATTCTATTTATTTATCTGTAAAGAATTATCCTTTTAATGTCTTCATTAAGTTTATAACTTGCCACATTAAGTTGCTTTAATTGATCTATTAATCAATTAGCATGTTATGATGAATCTGGCAAATCAGAGATGTAGGTTGACTTCTAATACTTACAACAATAAGATGGCAATCAACACTGAGAAAAAAAGAGAGAGAAGAGAATAATTATTTTCATGGTATACATTTTCAAAGTTTATAAAGGCTCTGATGAATAGATAATGCATTTTCATTCTTGAGAATAATAGAGTGTGAGTGTGAGAGGGAGCTCACGCGCTCGCAGTCAAATCAGTGACAACACAATAATTCCATACAAATTAAAGATATTATGAAGCATAATTTTATCTTATCATATCTTATTAATTTATGAAGCGTAGAATTTATCTCTTTTTAAGGAATGTTATCATGACAGATAACTTAGTCTTAAACGAAAGAGTGTCTCTCAAACAGAGCGCATTGGCTCCATAAGCAATGACGTCACACCGATGTAACGACATTTAACGGTGTTGATCGGCACAGATGAGCGGACTTTATATCGATGAATATCAGATGATGTCACCAACGTCTCCTCACTGACGTCACTCACTTCTAAAACTTGTCTGCCGCCATCTTGAGTACCTGATTTGGATATTGCAGTAAATTATAGTAAGTTGAAGGCATAATAAAAGCAGAAATGAAAAAGAAGGAGGAGTGGTATATGGAAACAAAGGCGAGAATGTTCTACAATGTCCAGTAGAAGGTAGGAGGAATGAGAGAAAATAAAATAGATAAAAAGGAAGAGGACATTATTTCGAGAATGATATTTAGGCATACTGGATTAAATGAATTAAAAAAAATAAATTAAACTTAAAATAATAGGAAAACATGAAACTGGGTTGTGTGAGCGATGTAACAGAAATGAAACATTTGAACATGTAGGCCTAATTATTCATTTTTGTAGGTATAAGCAGGAAAGAATGATTCTGAAAGTTAGGCTAAGTAAAGACAAAAATCGAGTTGAAATGAAGGAAATATTACAACTGAGTTCAGGGCATGTAGGCATAGAGCAATATTTATTTAATTTTTTTAATTAAAAAATATTTATTTAAAAAAAGGGATAATTAGAAGGATAAAAGTTTATTTTGTTATTAAAATTGTATTGCTAATGGTGTGAATGATAATGTATCAATATTAATAATTTTATTAGATTTTATGCATTTATTTAGTTAATTAGCTAGTGGTAAGTAAAGTAGGCTATTTTGATCCACACTCCATTTCAGAAGGTGGCGGTAATGCGCATTAAAAGTTGTTTGCTAAGAGCCATTAAAAAAATACAAAGAAGAGTTAGAACCGTTACCTGATTCACGTCAGTCGCAAAGGAACAAGCTAGTTAACGTTATGCCTACAAAATGCTGTGTGGTGGGGTGCAACAACAAAAGAGACCCGAAAATATCCTTTTACAGGCTACCTCAGGACGAAAAAAGGGGCCATCAGTGGCTTGCAGCCATCAAGAGGGCAGACTGGACACCAACTGCAAACACTCGTCTATGGTGAGTGGATGCAAATATAGCCTAATATTGTAAACGAGCTAACGCTAACTTGCTCGCTGTCGCGAAGAGATGGTTTAGCTACACCTTGTTGACCTTGCCTTGAGATAGCATTGAGTTGTTAGGCTAGCTGCTGTTTAAAAGTTGGTTTAAAAGAACACTTAACGTTACCTTTCGGTGGGCGTGATCTAGCAAGTCTGACGGGAGAGATGATCGGGAGACAGGTGTAAGTTAACGTTAGCGTAAGTGGGTCAAGTGTTAATTACAAACACCTGTTTGTTTTTTTAGTGATAGGCGTATGGAGATACCGCATATTAATTGACAGGGAAACTACATTCAAGGTCACTGATTTTGAGCGAAGGGAGCCCGAGGACGTGATTGCTGTCAGAATTTGAACTTTGTTTGTTGTGTGCGACTTTTGTTGGTTCTTTTCGCGAAGAAACGTTGTTTGTGTGAGATGTGGTACATTTACTGTAAAAGTCAAAATTTTATAATAATTTAATGAGTTTCATGAGAGAAAACTGCTGTTATTTTTGTGGAGAAAAACGAACTCTTCCCTCAGACCGTTTGCTATTATAATTAACGTTATTATAATTAAATGTCTTTACTTTCTGTCAGAAATATAAGTCTTTTTAGTCTCAGCTATGTCCATTAGGCCCAAGAGTATAAAGGCTCTATGAAGAGTTCATGCTTTGCTTGCACATTCCTCTGTATGTATGTGTGTAAGTTCAAACATCTGGAGAGTTTCTCCCTCTCCCCTTTCTGTTCTTCTTTCTTTTGTTACATATAGAAAGTCTTCTAGGATCCCTAGGTTCTGAGGGTATTTTCAACGGATATTGACCATATTCGGAGTTATTATATAAATGTTATACAACGTATATATGATATGGCATGAGGTCATATATAATTCTATTGGATAAGACCAGATAACTCCCCTTGATATTTTCATATATATTTGCATGTCACATATGGGGAGGCTGAGCTATCTTTTCTGGCTCCCCCAGCGCTGGTGATTTTGATTCTGTATGGTCTGTTCACAACTCAATAAAAGGACGTGGAGGAAAAGGCACTTGTTGGAAGTCGTTCATTTCTAACAATTTGGGGGCTCGTCCGGGATTTCTCCAAGCGGTAAGAATTTAATTTTTTCTCTTTTAAAAGAAGGGAGAGAGTTGGTTCTTACTGTTTGCTGAGAAAAAGTTATTGTTGTAATTTTAGTGCCGTGAAGTTTTACCATATTTGGTAAAATCCTCGTAATCGATTGGGAGAATGGTTATCCTCGCGTTTGAATTAATGCGGGAAGAGCAAAAAAAGGAGGTCTGATCCCCCTCACTATTTTTTGTTAAATTGGATTTCTCCTCATATCGTTGCGGGATGACGTCGTTCCTCGCGTTTTTTGATAAAAAGCGCGGGAAGAGCACAAAAGAGAATTGCTACCTCTTTTGATGTTTTGGGTTTGACCTCGTGTTTTGATAAATACGGGATGAACAGAGGAAATTGATCACTTTCCCCTGTTTTTTAGGAAGTATCTTCGCGAGATATTTCGAATAACTCCGTTCATTTTTTGAGGTTGTGAATAGACTATACATAGGCCTAATTCCCCCCCCCCCCCCCCTTCTATTTTTTCCCTCCATCTCTTTGTTTCCTATCTGTACTAACAATTTGCCTTTGTTTTTTTTGGTTTTTTTCTCATTTGACTATTTTGAAAAAATTGTTCACTCTGAATTAGAGGAGAAATTTTTGTGTGGCTTAAAATGGGAAATAAAATAAGTCCGCCGTTAATTGATGAAACGCCGAAAGATTTTATGATTCGGAATGATCAAGCATTTTTCACAGAACCATATCTATCAAATTTAGCTGGCTGGTCAGCTGGTAAAACACAGCTAGATCCGTTTCCTCGTGAAGGTTCGTTCAAAGATGCATACATGCAAAGTGCTAAAGACATGATTTTTGGAAATTGGGGTGATCCAAATTGGGATTTTGATTATATGAAACGATCCTATAAAACATGGGAAACGATGAAAAAATACTGGAATCGCGGACCGGAGATAGATAAAACTGCAGAAAGAAATAAAGATCAAAAATCGTCTCCCTCCCAGGGTGCACTCAGTGCGCAGCCTGATAGAGAGACGCAGACCGCTCAAAATCCAGTCACACAGAGTGAGAGAAAAAAAAGTTTCTCTCACACTGCCGATGTAAGCGTCCCCCACCCTCCTAAATATGAGTCCATTCAGACTCCAGCAGTTTGTGAGACGCCTGTGAGAAATAAACTGTATCCTGATTTAAAGGCTGCGACTACGTTTCCTTTCGTGGAAACTTCAGACGGTTTTAAAGTGCATCCGTTGCCTCTTGCCGACGTTGTAGCTATTTGCAAAGAACTTCCAGATCCGACTAAAACTCCGCATCAGTATGTTTCAGTTTTGAAGCGACTGACAGCTTACAGTCAATTGACAGGGCGGGATTATCGTTTCATATTAACTAAAACACTCCCGGCTGAAATTACTGAGGAAGAATTAATAGAAGAAATTGATCTGTTACGTCCAATACATGACGCGCCACCGGCCCGTAGTATTCTGATCAGAGATTCAGAACCTGTTGATTTGTCGCGATCTTTTCGTGGAGTTCGCGTGATGGATAATTACGATGATTACGATGTTGATTGGGTGTGGGCCAATGCAGGTAAACTTCAACTTTTTTTTAAACAATTAACAACATTCTTAATGAAGTTGTCATCTGCCAAACAAGACATCTCCCATGCAGCTAATACAAAACAAAAAGCTGGTGAGAGTCCAGTAGCTTTCTTTAACAGATTTAAACGTGCTTGGATTGAAGAATCTGCCATCCCTGTTGATGATGATAATTGTCAGTTGTTTGTGAACACGTTTCTGAACAATATGCATGACGAGACTGCTCAATTAATTCGAATCACCACAAATAACTTTTTAACTATGTCAATTGATGACCTTGGCAAACGTTTGCGTGAGCTTTCCTCTGCAGGAGCCTTTGTCTCCTCCCGAGGTAAGACTCCGATAATGTTGCAGGTTGATGCCTCAGCTCCGAACCGTCCGGTCGGTTATAGACCAAAACCTCTAACATGTTTCTGCTGTGGCAGCACAGGGCATGTGGCCAAGTTTTGCAGGCAGAAGTTGGAAATGAAGCAGGCCAATAGGAACCAGATGCGTCGACGCTCTGATGGCTATAGGCCAAGGCCCCAACCTTCGTTCTCTCCAAGTCAGAAGCAACAGCCTGTGTATCAGACTGAATGGAAACGTGCATGAAGGGGCCCGCAGAATCAAGAGTCTGAGTTTTCACTACTTTCGATTCAATATCCAAATAAATCACATGTTTTGCCATTTCTTGAATTGAAAGTTGACCATAAACCATATGTCTTTCTGATTGACAGTGGTGCCTCTGTCTCCTCCCTAAGTTCAAATGTGTACTCAGGCTCCGTCACAGGAAAGAAAATTAATTCTGTGGGCATAAATAATGTTCCTGTGAAATGCGATTTGACACCATCTTTACCGATTACCAGTAATGACGTGCCGTCATTGTTTAAAATGCATGCTTTTGCAATCATACCGAATTCACCATTCTGTCTATTAGGTAGAGACTTGATGCATAAGCTTGGTATGAAATTGGAATTTGAATCTAACTCTCTGACACTTCTGTTTCCCGCAGTTTTCTCCATTACGACCGATACAGGAAGTGCTCTTGTTGAGGATTCATCTGCAACTGTGCTGACACCAGAAATTTCGGGTGTCAACCCTCAATTGTGGGCGAAACACAAAGATGACGTAGGGTTAATAAATGTTCAGCCCTATAGGGCGAATTTGATAACCACTAGGCCTGTGTTTCAAAAACAATACCCACTTTCAAAGGAAAAAGAGGAGGGAATTTCACCCCTCATTGAACAATTCCTGAGTCAAGGCATTCTGATCCGAACTCATTCACCTTATAACACACCAATCAATCCAATTAAGAAAGCAAATGGTTCTTGGCGTTTAACACAAGATTTGAGAAAAATTAATGATTTGATAAAACCACTTGCTCCGATTGTGCCAGATGTGCAGAATATAATAAATTCAATTCCTTCAGCACATACATTTTATTCTGTTATTGATTTAAGCTCAGCCTTTTTCAGCATTCCTGTTGATCGTGACACTCAGCCATTGTTTGCATTTTGTTTTCAGAATTGTCAATACACGTGGACGAGACTCCCTCAAGGGTTCAGAGATTCTCCGGCTGTCTTCTCCTCAGTAGTGCACGATACACTGAAAGATGTCAAACTCCCACCAGACACCTGCTTGCTCCAATATGCTGATGACATTCTGGTCACTGGTGCCTCTGAGGACATGTGTGCTGCTGCCTCAAAGATTGTGTGCAACATTCTAGCTGAAGCTGGATTCAAGGCATCTAAAGAGAAACTTCAATGGGTGCAGAGGAAGGTTACTTACCTCGGACATGAACTGTCACAAGGAAAAGTTCGTCTGTCTGCGGACAGGATCAAAGCCATTGCTACATTCAAGCATCCATCCACACGGAAGCAAATGCAAAGCTTTCTGGGACTGGTCAATTACTGTCGACTGTGGGTGCCTAACTGTTCCAAGTATGACAAAATCCTGCGTGAAGCTACGCTGGGTGACATGGAGGACATTGCATGGACAAGTGAGATGAATCAAGCATTCAGACATTTGAAATCCTCACTTTTAAGGCCGCCTGCCCTCGGCCTACCTGTTACACCCAAGACTTTCATTTGTACGTGTACGAAAACGGAGGCACAGCCGCTGCAATCCTGGCCCAAGAGCATGGGGGCACTTTCCGTCCAGTAGCTTATTTATCTAAGACCCTGGATTCAGTAGCCAGGGACTCCCAGCCTGTTTGCGTGCAGTGGCCGCCACAGCTGTCATGATACAAGATGCTGAAAAAGTTGTTTTATTCGCATCCACTTATTGTGCATGTCTCTCATCAGGTAGGAGCCATCATGCATAACATTTCTACTCAACACATGACTGCCCAACGCCGTTCAGGCTATGAGGCTATTTTGTTAGCAACTGCTAATTTAACGTTGAAAGTAACTTCTGTTCTTCATGGCCCTACTGTACATTTGCACAGATTGCTGACGCAAGGTGAATTCGAGAGTGACGACCATGACTGCCTGACCAGGATCCAAACTTCTACTGCCTGCAGGCCCAGACGTTTCTACGTCTGTCCTGGAGGAGGGAAAGCATTGGTATATTGATGGATCCTGCTTTAAGCAAAATGACAGTACATATTTGTGTGGTTTGCTATTGTTGAATTACCTGATAAAGTAATTGAAGCGCATTCACTGCCATATAAATCAGCACAAGTTGCAGAACTGATTGCATTAACAAGAGCTTGTCAATTGGCTAAAGGTCAGTGCATCAATATATACACTGACTCCAAATATGCGTACGGTTGTAGTCCATGATTTT
>NW_024121486.1:0-12821 GCF_016745375.1 Pimephales promelas
GTGTAACCTAAAAATAAACAGATTATTTGATAAATGTATATTTAAATCTGCATATTGTAGCCTAATATCTGCAGGGCAGCCTAGTCTTAATAAATGTATGCTTCATTTTTTCATTAGTAAATTTGATCAATAAATTCAATAATTTAGAATAATAAGACACTATAGGGCTGTTACCCTAGGTAAGGCTGATCAAATTAAATCGGTTACACAATAATGTTACGAGATTGGTTTAACAGGAGTCAATTAAAAATCGCTGGTAAAGAACGATACTTTTAAACATAACCCTAAATCACCATAAGGTGTCGCCAGATGACCGTCTTAATGAACGAGTCATGGATTCAAAATGCTGAATCATTCAGTAATGAGAAAACACATTGCTTTGAGATGCGAGATGGGTCGCTGTGATCTTTGTTTAACTATTTTCTCTGCTGAAACAGAAAAAGTCAATATTGCATCTAAAAGTCAATATTGCATCTAAAATGTAAGTGACTTGACTTGTGTGTGTGACTGATGTGTTGTATGATAAGAGTTGCACCCTTGTTAAAGTTTAAGGCCTTGTGTTTTTGGATATATATCTTTCGTTCTTTTTTTTCTTTTTTTACAAAATATGCATATAACCCATATATTTTAGATTTATTATTTGCTTTAAATTAAATTAAGATTGTATTTTTGGTAATTGAACCTGAATGAATTTAAAAATGAATGTGCTATATTTCAGATCATATTTGTTTTCTTAAATTTGAACTAACTTTATTCTCAGCTGAATTATAAATATTTTATTTCTGTATGAATTAAAAACACATTGATTTTCTTTTTAATCAATGTAGAATGTGTAACTGAAATATAAACAGATTAGGGCTCTGTTCGAGGACAAGTAACTAAAACCAATGCGACATGATGAATGTTTGTTTTCCCAAACCATCTCAGAGTAAACAGCTTACTTTCTTTCTTACTATAAACTGTGCTGAAGAGCTTGCATCAGTCAAAGCAGGGTTACATTTTGCATGTCGTGCACAATAAACCTAAAGGCACCAGGGTGGCGGTGCCACCGGCTTCAATATATATATGTTATCATATATATATTATATAGTATATAGCTGTGATCCGCGATGAGGGCCAAAGCCAGTGGCATGGCCACCCTGGTGCTTTTAGGTAACTAAGGACCGGGGTTGCGGTGCACCGGCTTGGGCCCTTCATCGCTGCTCGCAGCTATATTTATTATTATTATTATTATTTATACGACTATTCGGGCACTTTTGGGCCCTTAAATGCTCAAAAACTCTTGAAACTTTGCACACGGGTCAGAACCCGCGGCCATCAGGGCCGGGCTGAAATGGTACCCGGGCGTGGCAGGGGGGGCTTAGACAGCGCCCCCTGGGAACGGGGTCCGAACACTTGGTCCATAAATCAAACACGCTTGCATGTAATAATATGAAACTCGGTACACATGTTGATCTCATCGTTTCATCTATACCTCGTGCTTTTACTTTTACCCCAGCCCAACAGGAAGTCGGCTATTTAGGGTTGTTCGTAAAACACTCGCAATGGAATTTTTAATACTCCTCCTAGAGCTTTGATCCAAATTCGACGAAACTCGGTCAGCGTGAAGTCAAGACATTGAGGATGAAAGTTTGCGAGGGGATTTTTGATATCTCGAACGGTTTGGCCGTGGCGAGGAAACAAAAATCATGGCGAGAAACGTGAAACAGAAAGTGTATCATAACTTCAGCACACATTACCGATCTTGATGAACTTCAGCAGTGTGTTCGCTGTAAGAGACGATCACATGGATGTGACTATTGTGAGTCAAAAGTTATAGCGCCACCAAACTGGCAGCAGGAAGTGTGTCACTTTCAAAATGCTTTGATATCACCCTTTTATTTTTACCCGATTTGCTTCAAACTTCATATGTATAATGTAAACATACGGCAGATGTAGACCTGTGAATGGATTCTTGATATCTTTGAAACTGTTGCCGTTGGCGACGCATCAAACTTTACCCTTCTTTTAGGATGCTTTTAGGATGCTTTTGAGACCCTTAGCATGCTTCAAAATGCATGAAACTCGACAGACACATCACATTTTATTAGCCAGTAGACATGTGCAAAGTTCAGAAACGGGCGTGGTGAGGCTCAGTAGCGCCACCTTTTGACAAAAGTGGGTTGTTAGTTTTTAACTAGAGTTACAAAAATTGGTATGTATATTGTACTCCTCGAGCCGGACAACTTTCTAATTACACTTATTAGCTAGGACCCACAGAAACTCAGATATTTTTGTTTGAATATGGTCACTCTGAGCCTACATGTCTCTGTGTCTTTGGCTGTCTTGTGCTGTCTGGTGTGTGTGTGTGTGTGTGTGTGTTGTGTGTGTGCAGGGGGAGGGGGCTTAACCATTTCACTGCTGTGTGTATGACCTGCATAAAGAAAATACATTTCTCAAGCCTGGTATTTTTTAAATAAGTTTTTTATTTTTTATTTTTTATAAGTAAAGCAATATAACTAGTTTAATTGTAGTGCAATTGACAATAGTTTTATATAATTAGTTTATTAATCAGATTAACTTGGTCAATAAACTTGGTCTGAAAATTTGGTCCATAAATCAAACACACTTGCATGTAATAATATGAAACTTGGTACACATATAGATCTCATCGTTTCATATATAGCCTACTTCACACTCTTACTTTTACCCCCGCCCAACAGGAAGACGGCTATTTAGGGTTGTGTTTAAAACACATGCAATGGAATTTAAAGTATTGCTCCTAGAGCACTGAACAAATTCGACAAAACTCGATCAGCGTGAAGTCAAGACATTAAGGATGAAAAGGTGCCAAGGGATTTTTTATATCTCGAACGGTTTGTCCGTGGCGAGGAAACGAAATTATGGCGAGAAACATGAAACAGGATGTGTGTTATAACTTCAGCATACATTAACTGATCTTGATGAAACTTCAGCAGTGTTTTCGCTGTAAGAGACCGATCACATGGTTGTGACTATTGTGAGTCAAAATTATAGCGCCACCAACTGGCAGCAGGAAGTGTGTCACTTTCAAAATGCTTTGAAACCACTCTCTTATTTTTAACCGATTTGCTTCAAACTTCATCTGTATAATGTAAATACACGGCAGATGTAGACCTGTGAATGAATTTTTGATATCTTTGATACTGTTGCCGTGGCAACGAATCAAACTTTAACATTCTTTTTTGATGCTTTTGGGACTCTTAGCATGCTTGAAATTGCTTGAAACTCAACAGATACATCACATTTATTAGCCAGTAGACATGTGCAACTATGGCAAAAGATTAAAGTAATGTCAAAAAAGTAAACACTAAAAGCCTCATATCTTCTAAAAATGTAATTATACATCATTTGTTTCTAAATTAAATTATACAAATATTATAACTTCCCCAATTTTTCCTTTTTTTCATTTAAGAATTATGTTTACGTTCAAAAACAGCCAGAATTGTTGTAAAATTCATAAAAATAATAATCTGAGTCATACGTAGTGCTATACTGCCCTCTTGTGTTCAATATCAGGTAGGCCTATTGTGTATATTCCCACCGGTTAATCAACGTGTGACTCCGCTGGGACTTGGGAGCTTTTAAATCGCTTACTTAAAACCGAAAGTCGAAATACGGATGTCCGCACAAGACATTAATGGTGTGGAGTAGAGCGAGCATTTTAAATAAATTCCTATTAAGTAGGATTGAACTAAACAGAAAGAATGTTCACTCTGTTCTGCTGGTTCCTCGCTGGTGGATCATATGATTACTTTGTCATAATCTATGACAAAAATGCTATTATAAACCATATTAATAATAGATAATACACATTGCTCTTATTTTTGAAAAAATACATTCATGAAAAACAAGATAACAAAAATCATACAAAAATATAGCCATGGCTGCTATAAATGTTTGAAATGCATAGGACAGATGTTTAATGACGCAGCAACATATAATTGAAAGGCAATTAATAATCTGTCATTACGTCACTGCATTATGATATTACGGCTCCAATACGGTGCAGCACAAAGCACTTATGTGCATCCCGAGCGGAGAATGATGTGCTTGAAGCCACATGAAGTTACAGCGCAGTGAGTCCGTATTGAAAAGTTCAAAGCACAAAGGAAATACATATTTATGAACAGTGTATTATACATTATCTATCTATGCAATAGTTTATTGAGCCTTTTCTTTTAAAGGTTTTAAATTTCAGTTACTGTGTGCGTGAAGAACAATTATAGTGCTCTGACTCTAGTGTTGTGATCTAACCGACAGCGTCCGAGACCCGGTAGAAAGTAACACGGTTAAGTTACAGCAATAAAGTCCAGCAAGAAAAAGTTTCTTCATTCGAAAATATAGACCTTTAGACCTTTATCTTAAAGATCCAGTATAATAGGATTAACATTCAATCATCTTGAAGATCGTTTCATCATTGACTGTAACCGAATGTGACGTGCTGTTTGAATGCTGAATGGAGAATGACTGACAGGCGCAGAGAGGGAAAAGTTTGTGTTCTTGAATTTAATGACTTAAATATTAATTTCTATATCACATAATAGCTTCAGAACACTAATAATACAGTACACAAAAACTTTATGGTACTTTAGAAAGTTTTTGTGCCTTTGTGCCTAACATAGAATAGTATATATGCACAATATAGAATTTGAATCAGCCTCGTCAAAGATGGCAGTGTCAGAGCCGATACCGATCCTGAGTATCTAATCGGCGCACTTCTTTTCAACATTCAAATTTGAAATTGAAATTGAAATTGCTTGAAACTCAACAGATACATCACATTTATTAGCCAGTAGACATGTGCAAAGTTTCAGAAACGGCCATAGTGCAAGGACTAAATAGCGCCACCTTTTGACAAAAGTGGGGTTGTTAGTTTTATCTACAGTTACAAAAATCGCTATATACATTGTACTCCTCAAGCCGGACAACTTTCTAATACATAGTCATTAGCTCGGACCAAGAGGAAGTCAGATATTTTGGTTTGAATATGGTGAGCCTCTCTCTGAGCCTACGTCCCTGTATGGCAAGCCCTTTTAACATTTAAAAGCTAAGTTTGCCTGTCCGGAATTAACATTGTAGATATCAACAACGTCTTTCTGTCTATTCGTAATTACATTTTGGATAGTTTGTATTATCATTTAAGATATCTGTAACATAATTGTGACTAGTCGAAATGACAGAGTATGGCAAGCCGTTTTAACATTTAATCATAAAAGGGCCAAAGCCTTCGGCACCGCCACCCGGGTGCATATAGGTAACTAAAGGAACCGGGGTTGCGGTGCCACCGGCTTGGGCCCGCCATCGCTGCTCGCAGCTATATTTTTTATTATTGTTGTCAGTATATAAAATTTAATTATTTAATTAATTTATCCATTAATTCATCGATTGACTGATAATTGAGATGTTTCACTGCATTTATGAATATAAATGTATTCATGCATAACTGTCATATGACAAAACAAATTACATTTTGCTTGTTATTAGGGCCCAAGCCCTGAAAGGGCGAAGGCCCTATTGTTTTCCTTGGGATTATTTTTCTTTACTATTATTAGGGCCCAAGCCCTGAAAGGGCGAAGGCCCTATTGTTTTCCTTAGGATTATTAGGGCCCAAGCCCTGAAAGGGCGAAGGCCCTATTGTTTTCCTAACGATTATTATTATTATTATTATTTATACGACTATTTGGGCACTTTTGGGGCCCTTAACATGCTCAAAAACTCTTGAAACTTTGCACACGGGTCAGAATCCGCGGCCATCAGGGCCGGGCTGAAGATGGTACCCGGGCGTGGCAGGGGGGCTAGACAGCGCCCCCTGGAACGGGGTCCGAAAACTTGGTCCATAAATCAAACACGCTTGCATGTAATAATATGAAACTCGGTGCACATATAGATCTCATCGTTCATATATACCTCAAACTATTACTTTTTACCCCAGCCCAACAGGAAGTCGGTTATTTAGGGTTGTTCATAAAACACTCGCAATGGAATTTGAAGTACTCCTCCTAGAGAATTCAAACACACGGCACAAAACTCGGTCAGCATGAAGTCAAGGCATTGAGGATGAAAGTTTGCGAGGGGATTTTTGATATCTCGAACGGTTTGGCCGTGGCGAGGAAACGAAATTATGGCGAGAATCGTGAAACAGGAAGTGTGTCAGAACTTCAGCATACATTAACTGATCTTAATGAAACTTCAGCAGTTTGTTTGCTGTAAGAGGACGATCACATGGATGTGAATATTGTGAGTCAAAGTTATAGCGCCACCAACTGGCAGCAGGAAGTGTGTCACTTTCAAAATGCTTTGAAATCACCCTCTTATTTTTACCCGATTTGCTTCAAACTTAATCTGTATAATGTAAATACATAGCAGATGAAGACCTGTGAATGGATTCTTGATATCTTTGATACTGTTGCCGTGGCAACGCATCAAACTTTAAAATTCTTTTTTTGATGATTTTGAGACTCTTAGCGGCTTTTGGGGCCCTTAACGGGTTTGAAAACTCTTGAAACTTTGCACCCAGGTCAGATCCCACAGCCATCAGAGCCGGGCTGAAGATGGTACCTGGGTGTGGCAGGGGGGCTAGACAGCACCCCCTGGAATGGGGTCCGAACACTTGGTCCATAAATCAAACACGCTTGAATGTAATAATATGAAACTCGGTACACATGTTGATCTCATCGTTTCATCTATACCTCACACTCTTACTTTTTACCCCAGCCCAACAGGAAGTCGGTTATTGAGGTTTGTTTGTAAAACGCTCGCAATGGAATGTGCAATACTCCTCCTAGAGAATTCAAACACACGGCAGGAAACTCGGTCAGCATGAAGTCAAGGCATTGAGGATGAAAGTTTGCGAGGGGATTTTTGATATCTCGAACGGTTTGGCCGTGGCGAGGAAACGAAATTATGGCGAGAAACGTGAAACAGGAAGTGTGTTATAACTTCAGCATACATTAACTGATCTTGATGCAACTTCAGCAGTGTGTTCGCTGTAAGAGGACGATCACATGGATGTGACTATTGTGAGTCAAAGTTATAGCGCCACCAACTGGCAGCAGGAAGTGTGTCACTTTCAAAATGCTTTGAAATCACCCTTTTATTTTTACCCGATTTGCTTCAAACTTAATCTGTATAATGTAAATATACGGCAGATGTAGACCTGTGAATGGATTCTTGATATCTTTTAAACTGTTGCCGTGGCAACGCATCAAACTTTACCATTCTTTTAGGATGCTTTTGAGACCCTTAGCATGCTTCAAATCGCATGAAACTCGACAGACACATCACATTTATTAGCCAGTAGACATGTGCAAAGTTTCAGAAACGGGCGTGGTGAGGGCTCAGTAGCACCACCTTTTGACAAAAGTGGGGTTGTTAGTTTTAACTAGAGTTACAAAAATCGGTATGTATATTGTACTCCTCGAGCCGGACAACTTTCTAATTGACACTCATTAGCTAGGACCCACAGAAAGTCAGATATCTTTGTTTGAATGTAGAGAAAATCTTAGAATTTTGCCAGTCTCTCAGTGTCTCTCTGTGTGAGTGAGAGGAGGGGCGCCTGTCAGGTTAATTTTAACCCTTTATTTGCTGTGTGCGACTTCTCTGGCATTTTCGGGGGCCTTAACATCCTCTAAAACTCTTGAAACTTTGCACACGGGTCAGAACCCATGGCCATCAGGGCCGGGCTGAAGCTGGTCATCGGGCGTGGCAGGGCGGCTCGACAGCGCCCCCTGGACTGGGATTCGAACATTTGTCCATAAATCAAACACACTTGCATGAATTAATATGAAACTCGGTACAATTATAGATCACATCAGGCCAAACAACTTTCGTGCTCTAAGTTTTACGACAATTAAAATGGAAGTTGAGAATTATGGGTTGTTTGAATAGTTGTCCTAGGAGAAATACATCAAATTACAACGCATGTGTTTACCAATCACAACCAAACTCGGTGTGCAAGAAGTCAAGACATTGAGGATAAAAGTTTGTGAGGGGATTTTTGATATCTCAAACGGTTTGGCCGTGGCGAGGAAACGAAATTATGGCGAGAAACGTGAAACAGGAAGTGTGTTATAACTTCAGCATACATTAACATATCTTGATGAAACTTCATCAGTGTGTTCGCTGTAAGAGGACGATCACATGGATGTGACTATTTCGAGTCAAAGTTATAGCGCCACCAACTGGCAGCAGGAAGTGTGTCACTTTCAAAATGCTTTGAAATCAACCTCTTATTTTTACCCGATTTGCTTCAAACTTCATCTGTATAATGTAAATACATGGCAGATGAAGACCTGTGAATGGATTCTTGATATCTTTGATACTGTTGCCGTGGCAACGCATCAAACTTTAAAATTCTTTTTTTTTGATGATTTTGAGACTCTTAATGGCTTTTGAGGCCCTTAACGGGTTTGAAAACTCTTGAAACTTTGCACACAGGTCATATCCCACAGCCATCAGGCCCGGGCTGAAGATGGTACCTAGGCGTGGCAGGGGGGCTAGACAGCGCCCCCTGGAACGGGGTCCGAAAACTTGGTCCATAAATCAAACACGCTTGCATGTAATAATATGAATGAAAAACTTCATCTGTATAATGTAAACAGATGAAAAACTTCATCTGTATAATGATGAAAAACAGATGAAAAACTTCATCTGTATAATGTAAACATACGGTAGATGTAGACCTGTGAATGGATTCTTGATATCTTTTAAACTGTTGCCGTGGCAAAGCTTCAAACTTTGAAATTATTTTAGGATGCTTTTGAGACTCTTAGCATGCTTGAAATTGCATGAAACTCAACAGACACATCACATTTATTAGCCAGTAGACATGTGCAAAGTTTCAGAAACGGGCATGGTGCAGGGACTAAATAGCGCCACCTTTTGACAAAAGTGGGGTTGTTATTTTTATCTACAGTTACAAAAATCGTTATATACATTGTACTCCTCAAGCCAGACAACTTTCTAATTCATAGTCATTAGCTCAGACCAAGAGGAAGTCAGATATTTTGGTTTGAATATGGTGAGACTCTCTCTGAGCCTACGTCCGTGTATGGCAGGCCCTTTTAACATTTAAAAGCTAAGTTTGCCTATCCGGAAATTAACATTGTAGATATCAACAATGTCTTTCTGTCTAGTCGTAATTACATTTTGGATAGTTTGTATTATCATTTAAGATATCTGTAACATAATTGTGACTAGTCAAAATGACAGACTATGGCAAGCCGTTTTAATATTTAATCATGAAAGGGCCAAAGCCTTCGGCACCGCCACCCCGGTGCCTTTAGGTAACTAAAGGAGCCGGGGTTGCGGTGCCACCGGCTTGGGCCCGCCATCGCTGCTCGCAGCTATATTATTATTATTATTATTATTATTATTATTATTTATACGACTATTCGGGCACTTTTGGGGCCCTTAACATGCTCAAAAACTCTTGAAACTTAGCACACGGGTCAGAACCCGCGGCCATCAGGGCCGGGCTGAAGATGGTACCCGGGCGTGGCAGGGGGGCTAGACAGCGCCCCCTGGAACGGGGTCCGAAAACTTGGTCCATAAATCAAACACGCTTGCATGTAATAATATGAAACTCGGTGCACATATAGATCTCATCGTTCATATATACCTCATACTATTACTTTTTACCCCAGCCCAACAGGAAGTCGGTTACTTAGGGTTGTTCATAAAACACTCGCAATGGAATTTGAAGTACTACTGCTAGAGAATTCAAACACACGGCACGAAACTCGGTCAGCATGAAGTCAAGGCATTGACGATGAAAGTTTGCGAGGGGATTTTTGATATCTCGAACGGTTTGGCCGTGGCGAGGAAACGAAATTATGGCGAGAAACGTGAAACAGGAAGTGTGTTATAACTTCAGCATACATTAACTGATCTTGATGAAACTTCAGCAGTATGTTCGCTGTAAGAGGACGATCACATGGATGTGACTATTGTGAGTCAGAGTTATAGCGCCACCAACTGGTAGCAGGAAGTGTGTCACTTTCAAAATGCTTTGAACTCACCCTTTTATTTTTACCCGATGTGCTTCAAACTTAATCTGTATAATGTAAATACATAGCAGAAGAAGACCTGTGAATGGATTCTTGATATCTTTGATACTGTTGCCGTGGCAACGCATCAAACTTTAAAATTCTTTTTTTTTATGATTTTGAGACTCTTAGCGGCTTTTGGGGCCCTTAACGGGTTTGAAAACTCTTGAAACTTTGCACACAGGTCAGATCCCACAGCCATCAGAGCCGGGCTGAAGATGGTACCTGGATGTGGCAGGGGGGCTAGACAGCGCCCCTGGAACGGGGTCCGAACACTTGGTCCATAAATCAAACACGCTTGCATGTAATAATATGAAACTCGGTACACATGTTGATCTCATCGTTTCATCTATACCTCACGCTCTTACTTTTTACCCCAGCCAAACAGGAAGTCGGCTATTGAGGTTTGTTTGTAAAACGCTCGCAATGGAATGTGCAATACTCCTCCTAGAGAATTCAAACACACGGCACGAAACTCGGTCAGCATGAAGTCAAGGCATTGAGGATGAAAGTTTGCGAGGGGATTTTTGATATCTCGAACGGTTTGGCCGTGGCGAGGAAACAAAATATGGCGAGAAACGTGAAACAGGAAGTGTGTTATAACTTCAGCATAGATTAACTGATCTTGATGAAACTTCAGCAGTGTGTTCGCTGTAAGAGGACGATCACATGGATGTGACTATTGTGAGTCAGAGTTATAGCGCCACCAACTGGCAGCAGGAAGTGTGTCACTTTCAAACTGCTTTGATATCACCCTCTTATTTTTAACCGATTTGCTTCAAACTTCATCTGTATAATGTAAAAATACAGCAGATGTAGACCTGTGAATGGATTCTTGATATCTTTGATACTGTTGCTGTGGCAACAAATCAAACTTTAACATTCTTTTTTGATACTTTTGGGACTCTTAGCATGCTTGAAATTGGTATTTTGTTTTCATACTCTAGAGGGCGCTGTGAGCCACTGGATTCAGTAGCAGCACTACTGCTACTACAGCACTACTGTTTGGCAAACAAACAGGCAGTACAACCTGCTACGATGACCACTGACGACTGCATGCCTGTTGCCATCTCTGCAAACGCTGATGAGGCAGCCAACCTCAGGTCGGAGCTTCGCTCAATAGAGGTTCTACTGGATGATGTTCTACGGCGACAGTCTCTACTTCTTTCACGGGTGGATTCACTACATCTAGTTTCTAAACCTGGCGCTACGGATGATGCCGCTAAGGTCCCCGCCAGTGTCGTTACTGTGACAGATCACTGAACACCTGGACCATAGTCGGGCCGAAGGACGGCCGACGGATTTCTCTTCCCCGTTTCTCTCCGGATGATGACGAGAGCCTTTTCACTCTTTTCAAACTTCTATGCACCACTGGAGACTCTTCAAGGGCTGGCCTGGAGGTCGAGTTTGAGGCTACGAACTCCCCGTTACACTCTACGGATAATACAGCCCCGGCCGCGCAGTTTAATGCTGGGTGCCTGTCAAACCTTGTAAGGCCAGGCAAAAACTACAATACCTCCATCCACAATTCGAGAAAGCGGTCAAATTCACCCATGCCTATAGAAAGAGATGTGAAAGCGCCGTCGCTGCCTCTCTTCCTCCGAAGTTAGTGGTGACATCGGCTGTGCTCCACCGCATTTCCATCGGCAACAGATACTACGCCGGGTTTTTTCTTGGCGTCGAGTGATGACGTCACGCGCTTGGCGTCTTTCTCGACTTTCTGACCCTGCGATAACTACTGGCGCTGAGCCACTTGTGCCCCCTGGCTTCTCAGGAGCCTCAGTCTTCTGCCAACATATATAATTAACCAGAATCTTTCTTCATATGTATAATGACATCTCATTGCCACAAGTCCTCCTGCTTGGTGATTCTTCCGTCAAGGGAGTTAAACTTCCAGGGTGTATCACCTATTGTCTGTCAAATGGCAGGATTGGTGATTTTCATCAAGCTTTTGCCTAAACTTCTTCACTCACATACATCTGTCAAAATAGTCATTGTTCACACCGGACTAATGAGATTATGGATAGGCAATCAGCCAGACTCCATTTAGAGCTCGAGAACTATCGTTTTCAAATTGAATCCTTGGGTAAACGCTGTATTCTATCTGGTCCTCTCCCTCTCCTTCTATGGGCTCTGAATACTTTAGTCGTCTTTAATGGACTGCATCAATGGCTATGCCACTTCTGTGTAGCTGCTGGATTTAATTTTATTCCTAATTTTGACTCCTTTTGGACTAGGCATGACCTCTTTAATGCTGACAGATTTCATCTGAATAGGAGAGGGACGCAAGCTGCTCACCTCCAACCTAGTGAACTATATCGCCTTTGCATGGACTGACATAATGCTCAGCCTGACCCTCTTTCGGCCCGTCCCTGTTTCACTAAGCATAGTAAATTATGAGGGTCCTGCTGAACTGTCCCCCTGCATAGATCTATGTTCATCAGATCTATACCTGCATACTCCTATTATGTCCTTACAGGCTCCTATTACCGTGCAAATTGGTTCCAATATAGCAAAGGGGAATAGATCTAAATGCAACTCGGCTCGCAGACCAAACCCATCTAATCTACTTCTTATTTGTAAGAAATCATCTGTTCCTGCGGAAAAAAGTATATCTCCTACGGTAAAACTTGCCCTGCTAAATATCAGGTCACTTATAAAAAAGTCTTTTTTAATTAACGATCTTATCTCCACAATATAAACTTGATTTTTTATTTTTAACTGAAACTTGGCTTTGATTCGGTAAACTGCAAT
>NW_024121486.1:13321-30044 GCF_016745375.1 Pimephales promelas
GTTCTCTTTCGAGCTTGAACGAACAATAGCACACACAATTATGCCCAAAATGTGGTTTTGTCTAGTATCTTCATAACATAAGAAAAGTCTATGGATGAAAAGAGTTGTGCTATGAGGCGCGTGTGAGATCCGCGTCTCGGCAACGGGTGCTCTTAAAGGGCCGCAGCGAATAAAGCGTTCTTTCAGTAAAGTTAAAAGAACAAAGGGAAATTAGAAAATTACTCACTGATCTTGAGTAAAGAACTTTTGTAGCTTTAATAAGGATTATTATATATATAATTTATGATTCAGGCAGCGCAGACTGTTTGATAACTTTATTCAATTTCTGTACCTGTTAAGACAGGAAGGGCACAGGTAAATATGTTTTTTATTATGGGTTTATGTGGGATTGTTTGAAGTTCACTTAATTTAAAAGCTGTTATATATTTTTTTAAGCCTAATAATTTTTTTAAAAAGTTGATGGCTTTCAATTGATGGAATCACTGTAATGTTGGTTTGGTTGATGGTTTATTGATCATTATAGGTGTTATCAATCATTTATTGTTGTTGTTGTTTTTTAGTTTGAGTTGAGAAATAAACATTAATCTGTGTGTGCATTTTACTTTAGAACCAAGCAAGTTGGACTCATGAAACCATTTTATTATATCGGAGTCGCAAATCGCAATTGCAATATTGGCTCAATAATGGCAATATGACATTTTCCCAAATCGTGCAGCCCTACTAAGCATAGATTATAGATACCATCCCTTCGCTATGTTCTTTTCAATGTGAAGCGTTGCGTGCTGTGACTTGGTGTTGCTTCAAGTGCATCATTCCACACGGGATGCGCATGATTGCTTATAATACTTTGGGGAGACAAGGGGGCGTGGCCTAAGGGAATATCACTCGTGATGTTAAGTGATGTTACCCCGCCATCGCTGATACAACCTTTAGCAGTCATGTTTTTGCTTCTTGAGAGAGAGAGAAAGTGTGTGTGTGTGTGTGTGTGTGTGTGTGAGCAGTGGCGGTTCTAGGGGGGGCCTGGGGGGCCAGTGCCCCTGCGACAACAAGCTTGGACCCCCTTGTGGCCCCCCTAAATGTGGAGTCAGTGTGAAATATTTTTTTTATAGTGTGTCACGCATTGAGCATGACAGTCACTCGTTTCAGTCTTTTGTCTCACACTCCCGTCACACATTGTATTTCTCATGCGGAAAAAACTATTAATAATATATTTAATATACGCAATTTCTCTGGCCGCGCCGCTCTCACGTGAGAATCAAGCGCGTCTCGCCTGGAGTTCAGCAGTCGACCCTGCTACGCATCAGCCAATCAAAAAAAAGAGAAGTGCTACTTAATAGCCAATCAGAAAAGGGCACTATTGTATCTGGGTAAAATTTAACGCAACAACCAATGAAAAAAAGCATATCCTGGAATTGTTCATATGATTCTGTTACAACATCTTCCGAAAGTTTCTTCACCCGTCCCACAGATGAAACTAATCACTGGAGCTCCGAACATCACTTGGAGCACGGAGTAAGTCATGATCTCCTGTTTTAATGTTACAACAAATTCACAACTTGTTTGACAAAAACTATGACAACTTGACTGATGTAAGATGAATCTTTCCCGTAGCGTAAGCTAGCTTACGCAATGCTCGTTCCCTCATCTAGAGAGAACCGAGGTTACGTTAGGTAATCGATTCGTTTCCCATTTAATTAGTATCAGTCTGTAACTTAGACAACAGTTTTACAGCCTGTTCACTGACAACACCTGCTCAGAACAAGTAGTCTAGGCCTAGTCATCTTATTACACGAATCACGATGACTGACATATTGTCACATTATAAACATCTCTCTCTCCAAATAGGCTTAATAATTTTATTAGCACTAGATAAATTAAAGTGTATTGCATAGTCGATTTTATAGGTCACTTTTAAAATCATGTCATATTTTATAATTATATCCTGGCCAAGGATGCATTAATTATTGCTTCTGTCTTTCAAAGATGTCAGGAAAAAAACAATTATAAAAAAGCTCATTCACCCTGAGAGGAAAGCCCCCTAAAAAGGCCTTTTAGAGGATAATTTGCTGATCTTTTTGCAAAAAAAAAAAAAAAAAAAAACCCACAAAAATCGTAGATTAATTTGTGATATATATATATATATATATATATATATATATATATATATATATATATACATACTGTATATTCAATGTAAAAAAATAAAATGGAAATTCAAATACAGACTGATATATGTAATGCAAATGTAAAAATATAATGGAAATGCAAATTGTTGGATAATTATAAACATGGTATTTTGCTTATTTATGCCTTCAGTGCAGTGCAGAAAATGATAAGGTCTAAATGTAACTGGCCCCTCTAACAGTACAACTGGCCCCAGCTTGGCCCCCCCAGTTGAAATGGTCTAGAACCGCCACTGTGTGTGTGAAGAGAGAGAGAGAGAGAGAGAGAGAGAGAGAGAGAGAGAGAGAGAGAGAGAGAGAGAGAGAGGAGAAATGTAACAAAGTTTAATATTGTTTGTAAACTGTGTTTGAGAGAGAGGAAGGTGTTCAGAGAGTCTGTAGGATGTTAAGCTGTTATTTGTTTTATGGACTCAATGTTGAAAATTTAAAACATTTCAAACACACTGTTGGCAGAAGTGAAAAATAAATAATTTTATGAAGTTACAATTTTGTTTGATTCCATGGTGTATTTTACTGAACATGAGTATTTACAATGCAAATTATTGTAATTTACTGGCAAATACTTATCTTGTCTTTTCATTTTATTAAGATCAGATTCTGCATGTAAAATTAAAATAATAAGGTGACTTGACTTGCACTTGACTTAACCTACTACAAGACTTGACTTGACTTGACATAGCTTGTGACTTGACTTGACTTGACTTGCCCCCCCCCCCAAAAAAAAAAATACTTGGGACTTACTTGAGACTTGACGGTTAAGACTTGAGACTTACTTGAGACTTGCGTGACCTGCGCCCATCTCTGCTCTAAGTTTTAAGACAGTTCAAATGGAAGTTGGGAATTATGTGTTGTTTGAATAAATCTCCTAGGAGAAATACATCAAATTACAACGCATGTGTTTACCAATCACCACCATACTCGGTGTGCATGAAGTCAAGACATTGAGGATGCTCAATTCCGGACGGATTTTTGATATCTCGAACGGTTTGGCCGTGGCGAGGAAATAATTTTATGACTAAAAAAGGACACATAAAATGTGTTTAACTTTGCTCGTTTTACCTACAGTTACAAAACTTGCCACGTATATTGTTCTTGTCAAGCCGATCAACTTTCTAATTAACAGTAAGAAGCTCAGACCAAAAGAAAGTCAGATATTGCAGTTTGGATGTGTATCTTGTCTCTATCAGTGTCTGTGTGGGAGGGGGGGGGGGGGTTGCTGGTGCTTTGTGTGTGGTGTTGTGTGTGTGTGTGTGTGTTGTGGCGTGTGTGGGTGAGGGAGGGCTGTTGTCTCTGTGTTTATATGTGTGTTGTGTGTGTGTGTGCTGTGGTTTGGCTGTGATTTTTCCTGCAATCCTTGTCTCTAAGTCCTTTGTCTGTTAGCATAACAATTGTTTGTATTTTTTAAATGACAAAATATTGCATATAACCCCCATCTTTTAAATGTATAGTTTTCTTTAAAATAAAAGTAAGATGTATTTTGTAATTGAAGCTGAAAGAGTTTAAAATTCATGTGCTATATTTCAATGTATTTGTTTTCCTAAAAATTTTAAACACTAAACCTCATTCTCAGTCAAAGCGGGGGCTACATTTTGCACGTCATGCAGAATACCCTAAGGCACAAGTGGCGGTGCCACCGGCTTTTATATATAATATAATAATAGCTCGAGCAGCGAGAAGGGCCAAAGCTTTGCGGTACCGCCACCCCAGTGCCGTTTGAAGCAACTCGGGGTTAGACAAAAGTGGGGTTTAGGTAACTAAAGGCACCGGGGTTGCGTTGCCACCGGCTTGGGCCCCGAATCGCTGCTCGCAGCTATATTTTATTAGGCCCAAAGCCCTGAAAGGGGCGAAGGCCCTATTGTTTTCCTAACGATTATTATTATTATTATTATTTTATACGACTATTTGGCACTTTTGGGGCCCTTAACATGCTCAAAAACTCTTGAAACTTTGCACACGGGTCAGAATCCGCGGCCATCAGGGCCGGGCTGAAGATGGTACCCGGGCGTGGCAGGGGGGCTAGACAGCGCCCCCTGGAACGGGGTCCGAAAACTTGGTCCATAAATCAAACACGCTTGCATGTAATAATATGAAACTCGGTGCACATGTTGATCTCATCGTTCATATATACCTCAAACTATTACTTTTTACCCCAGCCCAACAGGAAGTCGGTTATTTAGGGTTGTTCATAAAACACTCGCAATGGAATTTGAAGTACTCCTCCTAGAGAATTCAAACACACGGCACGAAACTCGGTCAGCATGAAGTCAAGGCATTGAGGATGAAAGTTTGCGAGGGGATTTTTGATATCTCGAACGGTTTGGCCGTGGCGAGGAAACGAAATTATGGCGAGAATCGTGAAACAGGAAGTGTGTCAGAACTTCAGCATACATTAACTGATCTTGATGAAACTTCAGCAGTTTGTTTGCTGTAAGAGGACGATCACATGGATGTGAATATTGTGAGTCAAAGTTATAGCGCCACCAACTGGCAGCAGGAAGTGTGTCACTTTCAAAATGCTTTGAAATCACCCTCTTATTTTTACCCGATTTGCTTCAAACTTAATCTGTATAATGTAAATACATAGCAGATGAAGACCTGTGAATGGATTCTTGATATCTTTGATACTGTTGCCGTGGCAACGCATCAAACTTTAAAATTCTTTTTTTTGATGATTTTGAGACTCTTAGCGGCTTTTGGGGCCCTTAACGGGTTTGAAAACTCTTGAAACTTTGCACACAGGTCAGATCCCACAGCCATCAGAGCCGGGCTGAAGATGGTACCTGGGTGTGGCAGGGGGGCTAGACAGCGCCCCCTGGAACGGGGTCCGAACACTTGGTCCATAAATCAAACACGCTTGCATGTAATAATATGAAACTCGGTACACATGTTGATCTCATCGTTCATATATACCTCACACTCTTACTTTTTACCCCAGCCCAACAGGAAGTCGGCTATTGAGGTTTGTTTGTAAAACGCTCGCAATGGAATGTGCAATACTCCTCCTAGAGAATTCAAACACACGGCACGAAACTCGGTCAGCATGAAGTCAAGGCATTGAGGATGAAAGTTTGCGAGGGGATTTTTGATATCTCGAACGGTTTGGCCGTGGCGAGGAAACGAAATTATGGCGAGAAACGTGAAACAGGAAGTGTGTTATAACTTCAGCATACATTAACTGATCTTGATGAAACTTCAGCAGTGTGTTCGCTGTAAGAGGACGATCACATGGATGTGACTATTGTGAGTCAAAGTTATAGCGCCACCAACTGGCAGCAGGAAGTGTGTCACTTTCAAAATGCTTTGAAATCACCCTTTTATTTTTACCCGATTTGCTTCAAACTTAATCTGTATAATGTAAATATACGGCAGATGTAGACCTGTGAATGGATTCTTGATATCTTTTAAACTGTTGCCGTGGCAACGCATCAAACTTTACCATTCTTTTAGGATGCTTTTGAGACCCTTAGCATGCTTCAAATCGCATGAAACTCGACAGACACATCACATTTATTAGCCAGTAGACATGTGCAAAGTTTCAGAAACGGGCGTGGTGAGGGCTCAGTAGCACCACCTTTTGACAAAAGTGGGGTTGTTAGTTTTAACTAGAGTTACAAAAATCGGTATGTATATTGTACTCCTCGAGCCGGACAACTTTCTAATTGACACTCATTAGCTAGGACCCACAGAAAGTCAGATATCTTTGTTTGAATGTAGAGAAAATCTTAGAATTTTGCCAGTCTCTCAGTGTCTCTCTGTGTGAGTGAGAGGAGGGGCGCCTGTCAGGTTAATTTTAACCCTTTATTTGCTGTGTGCGACTTCTCTGGCATTTTCGGGGGCCTTAACATCCTCTAAAACTCTTGAAACTTTGCACACGGGTCAGAACCCATGGCCATCAGGGCCGGGCTGAAGCTGGTCATCGGGCGTGGCAGGGCGGCTCGACAGCGCCCCCTGGACTGGGATTCGAACATTTGTCCATAAATCAAACACACTTGCGTGAATTAATATGAAACTCGGTACAATTATAGATCACATCAGGCCAAACAACTTTCGTGCTCTAAGTTTTACGACAATTAAAATGGAAGTTGAGAATTATGGGTTGTTTGAATAGTTGTCCTAGGAGAAATACATCAAATTACAACGCATGTGTTTACCAATCACAACCAAACTCGGTGTGCAAGAAGTCAAGACATTGAGGATGAAAGTTTGTGAGGGGATTTTTGATATCTCAAACGGTTTGGCCGTGGCGAGGAAACGAAATTATGGCGAGAAACGTGAAACAGGAAGTGTGTTATAACTTCAGCATACATTAACATATCTTGATGAAACTTCATCAGTGTGTTCGCTGTAAGAGGACGATCACATGGATGTGACTATTTCGAGTCAAAGTTATAGCGCCACCAACTGGCAGCAGGAAGTGTGTCACTTTCAAAATGCTTTGAAATCAACCTCTTATTTTTACCCGATTTGCTTCAAACTTCATCTGTATAATGTAAATACATGGCAGATGAAGACCTGTGAATGGATTCTTGATATCTTTGATACTGTTGCCGTGGCAACGCATCAAACTTTAAAATTCTTTTTTTTTGATGATTTTGAGACTCTTAATGGCTTTTGAGGCCCTTAACGGGTTTGAAAACTCTTGAAACTTTGCACACAGGTCATATCCCACAGCCATCAGGCCCGGGCTGAAGATGGTACCTAGGCGTGGCAGGGGGGCTAGACAGCGCCCCCTGGAACGGGGTCCGAAAACTTGGTCCATAAATCAAACACGCTTGCATGTAATAATATGAATGAAAAACTTCATCTGTATAATGATGAAAAACAGATGAAAAAACTTCATCTGTATAATGTAAACATACGGTAGATGTAGACCTGTGAATGGATTCTTGATATCTTTTAAACTGTTGCCGTGGCAAAGCTTCAAACTTTGAAATTATTTTAGGATGCTTTTGAGACTCTTAGCATGCTTGAAATTGCATGAAACTCAACAGACACATCACATTTATTAGCCAGTAGACATGTGCAAAGTTTCAGAAACGGGCATGGTGCAGGGACTAAATAGCGCCACCTTTTGACAAAAGTGGGGTTGTTATTTTTATCTACAGTTACAAAAATCGTTATATACATTGTACTCCTCAAGCCAGACAACTTTCTAATTCATAGTCATTAGCTCAGACCAAGAGGAAGTCAGATATTTTGGTTTGAATATGGTGAGACTCTCTCTGAGCCTACGTCCGTGTATGGCAAGCCCTTTTAACATTTAAAAGCTAAGTTTGCCTATCCGGAAATTAACATTGTAGATATCAACAATGTCTTTCTGTCTAGTCGTAATTACATTTTGGATAGTTTGTATTATCATTTAAGATATCTGTAACATAATTGTGACTAGTCAAAATGACAGACTATGGCAAGCCGTTTTAACATTTAATCATGAAAGGGCCAAAGCCTTCGGCACCGCCACCCCGGTGCCTTTAGGTAACTAAAGGAGCCGGGGTTGCGGTGCCACCGGCTTGGGCCCGCCATCGCTGCTCGCAGCTATATTTATTATTATTATTATTATTATTATTATTATTTATACGACTATTCGGGCACTTTTGGGGCCCTTAACATGCTCAAAAACTCTTGAAACTTTGCACACGGGTCAGAACCCGCGGCCATCAGGGCCGGGCTGAAGATGGTACCCGGGCGTGGCAGGGGCTAGACAGCGCCCCCTGGAACGGGGTCCGAAAACTTGGTCCATAAATCAAACACGCTTGCATGTAATAATATGAAACTCGGTGCACATATAGATCTCATCGTTCATATATACCTCATACTATTACTTTTTACCCCAGCCCAACAGGAAGTCGGTTATTTAGGGTTGTTCATAAAACACTCGCAATGGAATTTGAAGTACTCCTCCTAGAGAATTCAAACACACGGCACGAAACTCGGTCAGCATGAAGTCAAGGCATTGACGATGAAAGTTTGCGAGGGGATTTTTGATATCTCGAACGGTTTGGCCGTGGCGAGGAAACGAAATTATGGCGAGAAACGTGAAACAGGAAGTGTGTTATAACTTCAGCATACATTAACTGATCTTGATGAAACTTCAGCAGTATGTTCGCTGTAAGAGGACGATCACATGGATGTGACTATTGTGAGTCAGAGTTATAGCGCCACCAACTGGTAGCAGGAAGTGTGTCACTTTCAAAATGCTTTGAACTCACCCTTTTATTTTTACCCGATGTGCTTCAAACTTAATCTGTATAATGTAAATACATAGCAGAAGAAGACCTGTGAATGGATTCTTGATATCTTTGATACTGTTGCCGTGGCAACGCATCAAACTTTAAAATTCTTTTTTTTTATGATTTTGAGACTCTTAGCGGCTTTTGGGGCCCTTAACGGGTTTGAAAACTCTTGAAACTTTGCACACAGGTCAGATCCCACAGCCATCAGAGCCGGGC
The DNA here is from genome assembly GCF_016745375.1 of Pimephales promelas. The sequence continues at coordinate 21,954 of NW_024121486.1, forward strand.
TGAAGATGGTACCTGGATGTGGCAGGGGGGCTAGACAGCGCCCCCTGGAACGGGGTCCGAACACTTGGTCCATAAATCAAACACGCTTGCATGTAATAATATGAAACTCGGTACACATGTTGATCTCATCGTTTCATCTATACCTCACGCTCTTACTTTTTACCCCAGCCAAACAGGAAGTCGGCTATTGAGGTTTGTTTGTAAAACGCTCGCAATGGAATGTGCAATACTCCTCCTAGAGAATTCAAACACACGGCACGAAACTCGGTCAGCATGAAGTCAAGGCATTGAGGATGAAAGTTTGCGAGGGGATTTTTGATATCTCGAACGGTTTGGCCGTGGCGAGGAAACAAAATTATGGCGAGAAACGTGAAACAGGAAGTGTGTTATAACTTCAGCATAGATTAACTGATCTTGATGAAACTTCAGCAGTGTGTTCGCTGTAAGAGGACGATCACATGGATGTGACTATTGTGAGTCAGAGTTATAGCGCCACCAACTGGCAGCAGGAAGTGTGTCACTTTCAAACTGCTTTGATATCACCCTCTTATTTTTAACCGATTTGCTTCAAACTTCATCTGTATAATGTAAAAATACAGCAGATGTAGACCTGTGAATGGATTCTTGATATCTTTGATACTGTTGCTGTGGCAACAAATCAAACTTTAACATTCTTTTTTGATACTTTTGGGACTCTTAGCATGCTTGAAATTGGTATTTTGTTTTCATACTCTAGAGGGCGCTGTGAGCCACTGGATTCAGTAGCAGCACTACTGCTACTACAGCACTACTGTTTGGCAAACAAACAGGCAGTACAACCTGCTACGATGACCACTGACGACTGCATGCCTGTTGCCATCTCTGCAAACGCTGATGAGGCAGCCAACCTCAGGTCGGAGCTTCGCTCAATAGAGGTTCTACTGGATGATGTTCTACGGCGACAGTCTCTACTTCTTTCACGGGTGGATTCACTACATCTAGTTTCTAAACCTGGCGCTACGGATGATGCCGCTAAGGTCCCCGCCAGTGTCGTTACTGTGACAGATCCACTGAACACCTGGACCATAGTCGGGCCGAAGGACGGCCGACGGATTTCTCTTCCCCGTTTCTCTCCGGATGATGACGAGAGCCTTTTCACTCTTTCAAACTTCTATGCACCACTGGAGACTCTTCAAGGGGCTGGCCTGGAGGTCGAGTTTGAGGCTACGAACTCCCCGTTACACTCTACGGATAATACAGCCCCGGCCGCGCAGTTTAATGCTGGGTGCCTGTCAAACCTTGTAAGGCCAGGCAAAAACTACAATACCTCCATCCACAATTCGAGAAAGCGGTCAAATTCACCCATGCCTATAGAAAGATGTGGAAAGCGCCGTCGCTGCCTCTCTTCCTCCGAAGTTAGTGGTGACATCGGCTGTGCTCCACCGGCATTTCCATCGGCAACAGATACTACGCCGGGTTTCTTGGCGTCGAGTGATGACGTCACGCGCTTGGCGTCTTTTTCTCGACTTTCTGACCCTGCGATAACTACTGGCGCTGAGCCACTTGTGCCCCCTGGCTCTCAGGAGCCTCAGTCTTCTGCCACATATATAATTAACCAGAATCTTTCTTCCTATATGTATAATGACATCTCATTGCCACAAGTCCTCCTGCTTGGTGATTCTTCCGTCAAGGGAGTTAAACTTCCAGGGTGTATCACCTATTGTCTGTCAAATGGCAGGATTGGTGATTTCATCAAGCTTTTGCCTAAACTTCTTCACTCACATACATCTGTCAAAATAGTCATTGTTCACACCGGGACTAATGAGATTATGGATAGGCAATCAGCCAGACTCCATTTAGAGCTCGAGGAACTATCGTTTCAAATTGAATCCTTGGGTAAACGCTGTATTCTATCTGGTCCTCTCCCCTCTCCTTCTATGGGCTCTGAATACTTTAGTCGTCTTTATGGACTGCATCAATGGCTATGCCACTTCTGTGTAGCTGCTGGATTTAATTTTATTCCTAATTTTGACTCCTTTTGGACTAGGCATGACCTCTTTAATGCTGACAGATTTCATCTGAATAGGAGAGGGACCAAGCTGCTCACCTCCAACCTAGTGAACTATATCGCCTTTGGCATGGACTGACATAATGCTCAGCCTGACCCTCTTTCGGCCCGTCCCTGTTTCACTAAGCATAGTAATTATGAGGGTCCTGCTGAACTGTCCCCCTGCATAGATCTATGTTCATCAGATCTATACCTGCATACTCCTATTATGTCCTTACAGGCTCCTATTACCGTGCAAATTGGTTCCAATATAGCAAAGGGGAATAGATCTAAATGCAACTCGGCTCGCAGACCAAACCCATCTAATCTACTTCTTATTTGTAAGAAATCATCTGTTCCTGCGGAAAAAAGTATATCTCCTACGGTAAAACTTGCCCTGCTAAATATCAGGTCACTTATAAAAAAGTCTTTTTTAATTAACGATCTTATCTCCACATATAAACTTGATTTTTTATTTTTAACTGAAACTTGGCTTGATTCGGTAAACTGCAATAGTATTCTTATTGAATCTTCTCCCCCCGACTATAACTTTATAAGCATCAACCGTGAAAATAGACGTGGGGGAGGAATAGCTAAAATTTTTAAAAAAGAATTTCAGTGTCAACAGTCATTCTATGGTGACTATGCTTCTTTTGAATATCTTTCTGCTGTCCTTAAAAGCTGTCCGAAAACCCTATTGTTAACTGTATATAGACCTCCTACTTTATCAGTTGCAGTTTTTCTTGAAGATTTCTGTGAATTGCTCTCTGAAATCTGTGTTCACTTTGATAGTATTGTTATATCAGGTGATTTCAACATCCATGTAGATAACTCTGATAACACGCATGCAAGAGACTTTTTGGCTCTGATCGATGTTTTTAATTTGACACAACATATACAGAGCCCTACTCACTCTCAGGGCCATACACTTGATCTTGTTATGACAAAGGGTGTAACTGTTTCCACATCTATAGTGGATTTAGCTTTGTCTGATCACTGCTGTATTTTCTTTGAAGTCTGCTTGCTCCCATATTGTCAGAATAACTCCATTATGATCAGAAAAAGAGCCATAAATGACAAAACTTGTGTTCTTTTTGAGCAAACACTTTGTGAGTCCAAAAGCTCACTTCTTAATACTGCTGATAACTTGTTGGAAGATTTTAATTTAAAAATGACTAATATAATGGATGACATTGCTCCTTTAAAACTGAAAAAATCCACTAAACAGAAAGCACCATGGATGAATGATCCGCTAGTTAAACTCCAAAAGAAAGAATGTAGGAGAACAGAAAGGAAATGGCGTAAATCCAAACTGAATTCAGATTATCTGATTCATAAAGGGACACTTCGTGAATATAATTCTGTTATTTGTAAAGCTAGACAATCTCATTTTTCCAATATTATCAACAGTAAAGCAAATAACTCCCGCGCGCTTTTTTCCACCATTGAGAAGTTAACAAACCCTTCCCCCCATCTGGCTCCTGAACTACTCTCAGTTGAAAAGTGCAATGAGTTTGCTTCTTTCTTTAAGAGCAAAGTAGAGAACATAAGACATAATATCTCATATACGTCACATAGCATCTCTTACTTTGAATTACCAACTCAAAGGGATCAGCTTAGCACTTTTTCAAATTTCAGTCCTATTGACCTCGACACTCTTGAAAAGACTGTACAAAGTCTAAGCTCTTCCACATCTGAGCTGGACATCTTACCCACTAGTTTTTTTAAATCTGTGCTTCATTTAATAGCAACTGATGTGCTTTTAATAATTAATACTTCTCTTATGAACGGCGTATTTCCCAATTCCCTTAAAATAGCCGTTGTAAAGCCTTTACTTAAAAAGAATAACCTGGATGAGTCTGTTCTTAACAACTACAGACCCATATCAAATTTGCCTTTCATCGGTAAAATAATTGAAAAAATTGTTTTTAATCAAGTGTCCGCATTTTTAACCTCAACCTCCTGTTTGGATCCCAACCAGTCAGGTTTTAGAAAATACCATAGCACTGAAACAGCCCTGATTAGAGTAGTTAACGACATTCGGCAAAATAATGATGCTGGAAAAACCACTGTTCTTATGCTGTTGGACCTCAGTGCGGCGTTCGACACTGTCGATCACAGCATACTAGTAGAAAGACTTAAATGCTGTGTGGGTCTCTCTGGCTCGGTCATCTGCTGGTTAAAGTCCTATTTAGAAGACAGGAGTTTTTATGTTTCTATTGGTCATCATGCTTCAGCTCCAGTGTCCTTAACATGTGGTGTCCCTCAGGGTTCAATCCTTGGCCCTCTTTTGTTTAATCTATACATGCTCCCACTTGGCCAAATTATGAAAAATTATTCTATTAGTTATCATAGCTACGCAGATGACACACAGTTATATCTATCCTTGTCCCCTAATGAGTTTGCTCCCCTTGAATCTCTTTATCTTTGTCTTGATCAAGTCCATGACTGGATGTCAAGAAATCCCCTTAAATTAAACACAGACAAAACTCAAGTAATTATCTTTGGGAAAAAGGATCAGAGACTAAAGGTTGCCACACTATTAGGAATGAAAGGTTTTGAGGTAGTGGAAACTGTGAAGAACCTCGGGGTCATTATTGACAGCGACTTAAGCTTCAATAGCCACATGAAGTCAGTCACAAAATCGTCTTTTTATCACTTAAAAAATATTGCAAAGGTTAAAAACTTCATATTACCGGCAGACTTAGAAAAACTTATTCATGCTTTCATTTCCAGTAGGGTGGACTATTGTAATGGTCTTTTCACTGGTCTCCCTAAAAAAACAATAAATTCTCTTCAAATTATCCAAAATGCAGCAGCAAGGCTACTGACCAGGACCAAAAGAAAGGATCATATCACACCAATTTTAAAATCTCTACACTGGTTACCAGTGACTTATAGAATTGATTTTAAAGTTCTTTTTCTTGTTTTTAAAACACTAAATGGTCAAGGACCTCTATATATGGCAGATATGCTTAAAAAATATACCCCCTCAAGATCACTTAGATCTGCTGGTAAACTCGAGCTAGTACAATGCAGCGCTCGTACTAAGCAGGGAGAGGCAGCCTTCAGCTGCTATGCGGTCCGTCTTTGGAACCGTCTTCCTGTAGACATTAAGACCTCCCCCACTATCTCTATTTTTAAATCTAGATTAAAAACGAAACTTTTTTACGATGCTTTCTACTGACTCTTTTTATTTCCTTGTTAAGCTACATGTTTTTATTTTTTGTAATGATTATTTATGATTATTTATTTTTTGAATTTGTGTGTGTGATTGATGTATGTAAATTGTTTCTTAACTGCTATGATTGTGTAAAGCACATTGGGCTACCTGTGTATGAAATGGGCTATATCAATAAACCTGAACCTGAACCTGAACCTTGAAATTGCTTGAAATAGATAGATACAGATAGCTCGACAGATACATCACATTTATTAGCCAGTAGGCATGTGCAACTTTGGCAAAAGATTAAAGTAATGTCAAAAAAGTAAACAGTAAACACTAAAAGCCTCATATCTTCTAAAAATGTAATTATACATCATTTGTTTCTAAATTAAATTATACAAATATTATAATTAAACCAGTTTTTCCCTTTTTTCATTTAAGAATTATGTTTACGTTCAAAAACAGCCAGAATGGTTTTAAAATTCAGAAGAAGAAAAAATAATCTGAGTCATACGTAGTGCTATACTGCCCTCTTGTGTTCAATATCAGTTAGGCCTATTGTGTATATTCCCACCGGTTAATCAACATGTGACTCCGCTGGGACTCGGGAACTTTTAAATCGCTTACTTAAAACCGAAAGTCAAAATACAGATATCCGCACAAGACATTAATGTTGTGGAGTAGAGCGAGCATTTTAAATAAATTCCTATTAAGTAGGATTGAACTAAACAGAATGAACGTTCACTCTGTTCTGCTGGTTCCTCGCTGTTGGCGCGCACAGTTATGAATGCTTGTGCAGCCATGAGTTTTAGTTTAATTTTAAAATTAGCTCAATTTCGGGATTTGTATTATTTGAATTTATTTTTAAAAAACACAATGTTGAGTTTTATTGTAACACTGTTTAATCGCGCCCACGGTTATATTTTGTATATTATATATAATTATAATGTATTTCTGTATAAAATAATACTACAATAAAAAACACATTTGTGACCGAACTGATCCAGCAAAATTAGTCACAGTGACCCAAATTTAAAAATTGAGATTTTGATATTAATGGAAAGAGGACACTGTAAGCTTTCAAATGATACCTTGGTCATACCTTGAATGGTTGTAACGATATACAGATTTGAATTCTGGTCGTCCTTTTTTTCCAATTGAAAACCTAAGAAAATCGCTTTTAAAGTTTTTTTGCCCGTTTTTTTTTTTTTTTTTTTTTTTGATATCTTTCAAAATCCATAGCATTTTAAGGGATAAACTATTTATTTTATATAGCTTAATTTGACCAAATAGATTAACATATAAATGCAATTTAACGAGGCTGAAACTCAACTTATTTTTAATTTTTTTGAAATAAATAATTAAAAAGTCACTTTTACAAAAATGTTCTAAAATCAGAAAGATTAAAGAGGAGTCAGAGAGAAATTCAGTTTTCATACGGATTAGCCCACATAAGCAGAGAGCAGTCTGTTTTCTTTCATTTTGAATGGTTGTGTTTAAAAGTAGACATTTCAATATATATGTCTGTGAGGATACCTTATACGCTGACTTTCGGTTCATGAGACAAGCTTCAGTTCACGTGCCGCGCGTCTCCGCGTCGTGATTAGGCCTAGCCTATTGTCTGCAATTTATTTCTTATTATTAAATCCTAGTAATTGGTTGATGAAACATTGATTTAAATTAAGATAATTATTTTAAAACGAAATTTACTTTAAAGAAAGGCTTTGTGCTTGCATGTTTAAGCTATGTGAAAGTTTTAGTGCTGCTTCCAGAGAACGGTCACGTTCGGATTGTTTTTCCTCATAAATGCGAACACGGAAAATAAAATAAAGATTTTATGTTCTGGAGAGAGTCAACCCTTCTTCATCCGGTGAGTATTACTTTTGGTTTGTGCAGTGTGGTTCACATAGGCCAATTTATTAAAATATTTAATTATCTGGGAATTGGATGCTGAAATTGCCCAATTTTAAAAAAATTTGTAATTTAAGTTTTGTGGTGCAAGTCTACGTATTTTATAATGTTAACTTCAAATAATACTAATAGTAATTTAAAGATGTTGTAGCTAGCATTGGGTCTGGACGTGAAGGATAACTTCGGGAGTTGAAGGGACGTGTCGGTGTCGTGATTCTGTTTTCTCACACCGCGACACAGGTTCGTGGATCTGAGTGTCGCGATCGTTACAGCCTTACATAGGCTATATTCTTCTTGCAGATAAATATACTCACGCAGTTTAGGTTAGAAGCCTCCAGTGAGTTCAACGTTTCAAGGGATACCCGGGAAATGCTCAGAGGTGACGAGGGGAGTTGAGAAGAGCAATGTTTATTTCAGCGAATTTAAAGCTTTGACAACTTTAATCGTTATTTAAATACCTTTACTCAATTATCTCGACTACGAAACCCTGTGAGATTATTTTTGAATGTCTGTTCTTTGAAATTAGCAAAAAAATTTTTTTTTTTTTTTTTTTGTTATTTCATGGTTTTTCCACATAATCGGCCCATATCTTAAAATGGAAGGTTGCAACTTCCGACTCATTTCGCCAGAGCGGATCACATTTGATTTTTATTTTTTAAACAATGTAATGTGTAACCTAAAAATAAACAGATTATTTGATAAATGGTATATTTAAATCTCCATATTGTAGCCTAATATCTGCAGGGCAGCCTAGTCTTAATAAATGTATGCTTCATTTTTCATTAGTAAATTTGATCAATAAATTCAATAATTTAGAATAATAAGACACTATAGGGCTGTTACCCTAGGTAAGGCTGATCAAATTAAATCGGTTACACAATAATGTTACGAGATTGGTTTAACAGGAGTCAATTAAAAATCGCTGTAAAAGAACGATACTTTTAAACATAACCCTAAATCACCATAAAGGTGTCGCCAATGACCGTCT
>NW_024121486.1:30544-49302 GCF_016745375.1 Pimephales promelas
CGTCGCATTCGGTTACAGTCAATGATTGAAACGATCTTCAAGATGATTCAATGTTAATCCTATTATACTGGTCTTTAAGATAAAGGTCTAAAGGTCTATATTTTCGAATAAAGAAACTTTTTCTTGCCTGGACTTTATTGCTGTAACTTAATCGTGTTACTTTCTACCGGGTGTCAGACGCTGTCGGTTAGATCACAACACTAGAGTCAGAGCACTTATAATTGTTCTTCACGCACACAGTTAACTGAAATTTAAAACCTTTAAAAGAAAAGGCTCAATAAACTATTGCATAGATAGATAATGTATAATACACTGCTTCATAAATATGTATTTCCTTTGTGCTTTGAACTTTTCAATACGGACTCAATGCGCTGTAACTTCATGTGGCTTCAAGCACATCATTCTCGCCGCTCGGGATGCACATAAGTGCTTTGTGCTGCACCGTATTAGAGCCGTAATATCATAATGCCAGTGACGAATGACAGATTATTAATTGCCTTTCAATTTTATGTTGCTGCGTCATTAAACATCTGTCCTATGCATTTCAAACATTTATAGCAGCCATGGGCTATATCTTTTTATGATTTTTGTTATCTTGTTTTCATGAATGTATTTTTTAAAATAAGAGCAATGTGTATTATCTATTATTAATATAGTTATAATAGCATTTTTGTCATAGATTATGACAAAGTAATCATATGATCCACCAGCGAGGAACCAGCAGAAACAGAGTGAAACATTCTTTCTGTTTAGTTCAATCCTACTTAATAGGATTTATTTATTTAAAAATGCTCGCTCTACTCCACACCATTAATGTCTTGTGCGGACATCCGTATTTTGACTTCGGTTTTAAGTAAGCGATTTAAAAGTCCCAAGTCCCAGCGGAGTCACACGTTGATTAACGGTGGGAATATACACAATAAGCCTACCTGATATTGAACACAAGAGGGCAGTATAGCACTACGTATGACTCAGATTATTATTTTTTTCTGAATTTACAACAATTCTGGCTGTTTTTGAACGTAAACATAATTCTTAAATGAAAAAAGGAAAAAATTGGGGAAGTTATAATATTTGTATAATTTAATTTAGAAACAAATGATGTATAATTACATTTTTAGAAGATATGAGGCTTTTAGTGTTTACTTTTTTGACATTACTTTAATCTTTTGCCATAGTTGCACATGTCTACTGGCTAATAAATGTGATGTATCTGTTGAGTTTCAAGCAATTTCAAGCATGCTAAGAGTCCCAAAAGCATCAAAAAAGAATGTTAAAGTTTTGTTCGTTGCCACGGCAACAGTATCAAAGATATCAAAAATTCATTCACAGGTCTACATCTGCCGTGTATTTACATTATACAGATGAAGTTTGAAGCAAATCGGTTAAAAATAAGAGAGTGATTTCAAAGCATTTTGAAAGTGACACACTTCCTGCTGCCAGTTGGTGGCGCTATAACTTTGACTCACAATAGTCACATCCATGTGATCGGTCTCTTACAGCGAAAACACTGCTGAAGTTTCATCAAGATCAGTTAATGTATGCTGAAGTTATAACACACATCCTGTTTCATGTTTCTCGCCATAATTTCGTTTCTTTCCGCCACGGCCAAACCGTTCGAGAGATATCAAAAATCCCGTGGCACTTTTTCATCCTTAATGTCTTGACTTCACGCTGATCGAGTCGTCGTTGTCGAATTTGGTTCAGTGCTCTAGGAGCAATAATTTAAATTCCATTGCATGTGTTTTAAACACAACCCTAAATAGCCGACTTCCTGTTGGGCTGGGGTAAAAAGTAAGAGTGTGAAGTATATATGAAACGATGAGATCTATATGTGTACCAAGTTTCATATTATTACATGCAAGTGTGTTTGATTTATGGACCAAATTTTCAGACCAAGTTTATTGACCAAGTTAATCTGATTAATAAACTAATTATATAAAACTATTGTCAATTCACTACAATTAAACTAGTTATATATGCCTTACTTATAAAAAATAAAAATAAAAACTTATTTAAAAAAATACCAGGCTTGAGAAATGTATTTTCTTTATGCAGGTCATACACACAGCAGTGAAATGGTTAAGCCCCCTCCCCCTGCACACACACACACACACACAGACAGCCAGCCAGCAGCAGCCAGCCAGCCAAAACACACAGAGACACAGAGGACATGTAGGCTCAGAGTGGCCATATTCAAACAAAAATATCTGACTTTCTGTGGGTCCTAGCTAATAAGTGTCAATTAGAAAGTTGTCCGGCTCGAGGAGTACAATATACATACCAATTTTTGTAACTCTAGTTAAAACTAACAACCCCACTTTTGTCAAAAGGTGGCGCTACTGAGCCCTCACCACGCCCGTTTCTGAAAACTTTGCACATGTCTACTGGCTAATAAATGTGATGTGTCTGTCGAGTTTCATGCAATTTGAAGCATGCTAAGGGTCTCAAAAGCATCCTAAAAGCATCCTAAAAGAAGGGTAAAGTTTGATGCGTCGCCACGGCAACAGTTTCAAAGATATCAAGAATCCATTCACAGGTCTACATCTGCCGTATGTTTACATTATACATATGAAGTTTGAAGCAAATCGGGTAAAAATAAAAGGGTGATATCAAAGCATTTTGAAAGTGACACACTTCCTGCTGCCAGTGGTGGCGCTATAACTTTGACTCACAATAGTCACATCCATGTGATCGTCCTCTTACAGCGAACACACTGCTGAAGTTTCATCAAGATCAGTTAATGTATGCTGAAGTTATAACACACTTCCTGTTTCACGTTTCTCGCCATGATTTCGTTTCCTCGCCACGGACAAACCGTTCGAGATATAAAAAATCCCCTCGCAAACTTTCATCCTCAATGTCTTGACTTCACGCTGACCGAGTTTCGTCGAATTTGGATCAAAGCTCTAGGAGGAGTATTTGGACATTCCATTGCGAGCGTTTTACAAACAAACCTCAATAGCCGACTTCCTGTTGGGCTGGGGTAAAAAGTAAGAGTGTGAGGTATAGATGAAACGATGAGATCAACATGTGTACCGAGTTTCATATTATTACATACAAGCGTGTTTGAGTTATGGACCAAGTGTTCGGACCCCGTTCCAGGGGGCGCTGACGAGCCGCCCTACCACGCCCGGGTACCAGCTTCAGCCCGGCTCTGATGGCCGCGGGTTCTGACCCGTGTGCAAAGTTTCAAGAGTTTTCGAGCACGTTAAGGGCCCCAAAAGTGCCCAAAAGGTAGTAAAATAATAATTATTATAATAATAATAATAAATATAGCTGCGAGCAGCGATGAAGGGCCCAAGCCGGTGGCACCGCAACCCCGGTTCCTTAGTTACCTAAAAGCACCAGGGTGGCCATGCCATTGGCTTTGGCCCTTCATCGCGGATCACAGCTATATATATATATATTATATATATATATATATATATATATATATATATATATAATATATATATATATATATATAATGTATATATATATATATATATACTGTATATATACTGTATATATACATATATATATGAAGCCGGTGGCACCGCCACCCTGGTGCCTTTAGGTTTATTGTGCACGACATGCAAAATGTAACCCTGCTTTGACTGATGCAAGCTCTACAGCACAGTTTATAGTAAGAAAGAATATAGTAAGAAAGAAAAGTAAGCTGTTACTCTGAGATGGTTTGGGAAACAAACATTCATCATGTCGCATTGGTTTTAGTTACTTGTCCTCGAACAGAGCCCTAATCTGTTTATATTTCAGTTACACATTCTACATTGATTAAAAAAGAAAAATCAAATGTTTTTAATTTATACAGAAATAAAATATTTATAATTCAGCTGAGAATAAAGTTAGTTCAAATTTTAAGAAAAACAAATATATGATCTGAAATATAGCACATTCATTTTTAAATTCATTCAGGTTCAATTACCAAAAATACAATCTTAATTTAATTTAAAGCAAATAATAAATCTAAAATATATGGGTTATATGCATATTTTGTAAAAAAAGAAGAAAAAAAAAGAAAGAAAGATATATATCCAAAAACACAAGGCCTTAAACTTTAACAAGGATGCAACTCTTATCACTACAACAAACATAGTCACACACACAAGTCAAGTCACTTACATTTTAGATGCAATATTGACTTTTTAGATGCAATATTGACTTTTTTCTGTTTCAGCAGAGAAAATAGTTAAACAAAGATCACAGCGACCCATCGCGCATCTCAAAGCAATGTGTTTTCTCATTACTGAATGATTCAGCATTTTGAATCCATGACTCGTTCATTAAGACGGTCATCTGGCGACACCTTATGGTGATTTAGGGTTATGTTTAAAAGTATCGTTCTTTACAGCGATTTTTAATTGACTCCTGTTAAACCAATCTCGTAACATTATCGTGTAACCGATTTAATTTGATCAGCCTTACCTAGGGTAACAGCCCTATAGTGTCTTATTATTCTAAATTATTGAATTTATTGATCAAATTTACTAATGAAAAATGAAGCATACATTTATTAAGACTAGGCTGCCCTGCAGATATTAGGCTACAATATGGAGATTTAAATATACCATTTATCAAATAATCTGTTTATTTTTAGGTTACACATTACATTGTTTAAAAAATAAAAATCAAATGTGATCCGCTCTGGCGAAATGAGTCGGAAGTTGCAACCTTCCATTTTAAGATATGGGCCGATTATGTGGAAAAACCATGAAATAACAAAAAAAAAAAAAAAAATTTTTTTTGCTAATTTCAAAGAACAGACATTCAAAAATAATCTCACAGGGTTTCGTAGTCGAGATAATTGAGTAAAGGTATTTAAATAACGATTAAAGTTGTCAAAGCTTTAAATTCGCTGAAATAAACATTGCTCTTCTCAACTCCCCTCGTCACCTCTGAGCATTTCCCGGGTATCCCTTGAAACGTTGAACTCACTGGAGGCTTCTAACCTAAACTGCGTGAGTATATTTATCTGCAAGAAGAATATAGCCTATGTAAGGCTGTAACGATCGCGACACTCAGATCCACGAACCTGTGTCGCGGTGTGAGAAAACAGAATCACGACACCGACACGTCCCTTCAACTCCCGAAGTTATCCTTCACGTCCAGACCCAATGCTAGCTACAACATCTTTAAATTACTATTAGTATTATTTGAAGTTAACATTATAAAATACGTAGACTTGCACCACAAAACTTAAATTACAAATTTTTTTTAAAATTGGGCAATTTCAGCATCCAATTCCCAGATAATTAAATATTTTAATAAATTGGCCTATGTGAACCACACTGCACAAACCAAAAGTAATACTCACCGGATGAAGAAGGGTTGACTCTCTCCAGAACATAAAATCTTTATTTTATTTTCCGTGTTCGCATTTATGAGGAAAAACAATCCGAACGTGACCGTTCTCTGGAAGCAGCACTAAAACTTTCACATAGCTTAAACATGCAAGCACAAAGCCTTTCTTTAAAGTAAATTTCGTTTTAAAATAATTATCTTAATTTAAATCAATGTTTCATCAACCAATTACTAGGATTTAATAATAAGAAATAAATTGCAGACAATAGGCTAGGCCTAATCACGACGCGGAGACGCGCGGCACGTGAACTGAAGCTTGTCTCATGAACCGAAAGTCAGCGTATAAGGTATCCTCACAGACATATATATTGAAATGTCTACTTTTAAACACAACCATTCAAAATGAAAGAAAACAGACTGCTCTCTGCTTATGTGGGCTAATCCGTATGAAAACTGAATTTCTCTCTGACTCCTCTTCAATCTTTCTGATTTTAGAACATTTTTGTAAAAGTGACTTTTTAATTATTTATTTCAAAAAAATTAAAAATAAGTTGAGTTTCAGCCTCGTTAAATTGCATTTATATATGTTAATCTATTTGGTCAAATTAAGCTATATAAAATAAATAGTTTATCCCTTAAAATGCTATGGATTTTGAAAGATATCAAAAAAAAAAAATAAAAAATAAAAAACGGGCAAAAAAACTTTAAAAGCGATTTTCTTAGGTTTTCAATTGGAAAAAAAGGGCAGACGACCAGAATTCAAATCTGTATATCTTTACAACCATTCAAGGTATGACCAAGGTATCATTTGAAAGCTTACAGTGTCCTCTTTCCATATCAAAATCTCAATTTTTAAATTTGGGTCACTGTGACTAATTTTGCTGGATCAGGTCGGTCACAAATGTGTTTTTTATTGTAGTATTATTTTATACAGAAATACATTATAATTATATATAATATACAAAATATAACCGTGGGCGCGATTAAACAGTGTTACAATAAAACTCAACATTGTGTTTTTTAAAAATAAATTCAAATAATACAAATCCCGAAATTGAGCTAATTTTAAAATTAAACTAAAACTCATGGCTGCACAAGCATTCATAACTGTGCGCGCCAACAGCGAGGAACCAGCAGAACAGAGTGAACGTTCATTCTGTTTAGTTCAATCCTACTTAATAGGAATTTATTTAAAATGCTCGCTCTACTCCACAACATTAATGTCTTGTGCGGATATCTGTATTTTGACTTTCGGTTTTAAGTAAGCGATTTAAAAGTTCCCGAGTCCCAGCGGAGTCACATGTTGATTAACCGGTGGGAATATACACAATAGGCCTAACTGATATTGAACACAAGAGGGCAGTATAGCACTACGTATGACTCAGATTATTTTTTCTTCTTCTGAATTTTAAAACCATTCTGGCTGTTTTTGAACGTAAACATAATTCTTAAATGAAAAAAGGGAAAAACTGGTTTAATTATAATATTTGTATAATTTAATTTAGAAACAAATGATGTATAATTACATTTTTAGAAGATATGAGGCTTTTAGTGTTTACTGTTTACTTTTTTGACATTACTTTAATCTTTTGCCAAAGTTGCACATGCCTACTGGCTAATAAATGTGATGTATCTGTCGAGCTATCTGTATCTATCTATTTCAAGCAATTTCAAGGTTCAGGTTCAGGTTCAGGTTTATTGATATAGCCCATTTCATACACAGGTAGCCCAATGTGCTTTACACAATCATAGCAGTTAAGAAACAATTTACATACATCAATCACACACACAAATTCAAAAAATAAATAATCATAAATAATCATTACAAAAAATAAAAACATGTAGCTTAACAAGGAAATAAAAAGAGTCAGTAGAAAGCATCGTAAAAAAGTTTCGTTTTTAATCTAGATTTAAAAATAGAGATAGTGGGGGAGGTCTTAATGTCTACAGGAAGACGGTTCCAAAGACGGACCGCATAGCAGCTGAAGGCTGCCTCTCCCTGCTTAGTACGAGCGCTGCATTGTACTAGCTCGAGTTTACCAGCAGATCTAAGTGATCTTGAGGGGGTATATTTTTTAAGCATATCTGCCATATATAGAGGTCCTTGACCATTTAGTGTTTTAAAAACAAGAAAAAGAACTTTAAAATCAATTCTATAAGTCACTGGTAACCAGTGTAGAGATTTTAAAATTGGTGTGATATGATCCTTTCTTTTGGTCCTGGTCAGTAGCCTTGCTGCTGCATTTTGGATAATTTGAAGAGAATTTATTGTTTTTGTAGGGAGACCAGTGAAAAGACCATTACAATAGTCCACCCTACTGGAAATGAAAGCATGAATAAGTTTTTCTAAGTCTGCCGGTAATATGAAGTTTTTAACCTTTGCAATATTTTTTAAGTGATAAAAAGACGATTTTGTGACTGACTTCATGTGGCTATTGAAGCTTAAGTCGCTGTCAATAATGACCCCGAGGTTCTTCACAGTTTCCACTACCTCAAAACCTTTCATTCCTAATAGTGTGGCAACCTTTAGTCTCTGATCCTTTTTCCCAAAGATAATTACTTGAGTTTTGTCTGTGTTTAATTTAAGGAGATTTCTTGACATCCAGTCATGGACTTGATCAAGACAAAGATAAAGAGATTCAAGGGGAGCAAACTCATTAGGGGACAAGGATAGATATAACTGTGTGTCATCTGCATAGCTATGATAACTAATAGAATAATTTTTCATAATTTGGCCAAGTGGGAGCATGTATAGATTAAACAAAAGAGGGCCAAGGATTGAACCCTGAGGGACACCACATGTTAAGGACACTGGAGCTGAAGCATGATGACCAATAGAAACATAAAAACTCCTGTCTTCTAAATAGGACTTTAACCAGCAGATGACCGAGCCAGAGAGACCCACACAGCATTTAAGTCTTTCTACTAGTATGCTGTGATCGACAGTGTCGAACGCCGCACTGAGGTCCAACAGCATAAGAACAGTGGTTTTTCCAGCATCATTATTTTGCCGAATGTCGTTAACTACTCTAATCAGGGCTGTTTCAGTGCTATGGTATTTTCTAAAACCTGACTGGTTGGGATCCAAACAGGAGGTTGAGGTTAAAAATGCGGACACTTGATTAAAAACAATTTTTTCAATTATTTTACCGATGAAAGGCAAATTTGATATGGGTCTGTAGTTGTTAAGAACAGACTCATCCAGGTTATTCTTTTTAAGTAAAGGCTTTACAACGGCTATTTTAAGGGAATTGGGAAATACGCCGTTCATAAGAGAAGTATTAATTATTAAAAGCACATCAGTTGCTATTAAATGAAGCACAGATTTAAAAAAACTAGTGGGTAAGATGTCCAGCTCAGATGTGGAAGAGCTTAGACTTTGTACAGTCTTTTCAAGAGTGTCGAGGTCAATAGGACTGAAATTTGAAAAAGTGCTAAGCTGATCCCTTTGAGTTGGTAATTCAAAGTAAGAGATGCTATGTGACGTATATGAGATATTATGTCTTATGTTCTCTACTTTGCTCTTAAAGAAAGAAGCAAACTCATTGCACTTTTCAACTGAGAGTAGTTCAGGAGCCAGATGGGGGGAAGGGTTTGTTAACTTCTCAATGGTGGAAAAAAGCGCGCGGGAGTTATTTGCTTTACTGTTGATAATATTGGAAAAATGAGATTGTCTAGCTTTACAAATAACAGAATTATATTCACGAAGTGTCCCTTTATGAATCAGATAATCTGAATTCAGTTTGGATTTACGCCATTTCCTTTCTGTTCTCCTACATTCTTTCTTTTGGAGTTTAACTAGCGGATCATTCATCCATGGTGCTTTCTGTTTAGTGGATTTTTTCAGTTTTAAAGGAGCAATGTCATCCATTATATTAGTCATTTTTAAATTAAAATCTTCCAACAAGTTATCAGCAGTATTAAGAAGTGAGCTTTTGGACTCACAAAGTGTTTGCTCAAAAAGAACACAAGTTTTGTCATTTATGGCTCTTTTTCTGATCATAGTGGAGTTGTTCTGACAATATGGGAGCAAGCAGACTTCAAAGAAAATACAGCAGTGATCAGACAAAGCTAAATCCACTATAGATGTGGAAACAGTTACACCCTTTGTCATAACAAGATCAAGTGTATGGCCCTGAGAGTGAGTAGGGCTCTGTATATGTTGTGTCAAATTAAAAACATCGATCAGAGCCAAAAAGTCTCTTGCATGCGTGTTATCAGAGTTATCTACATGGATGTTGAAATCACCTGATATAACAATACTATCAAAGTGAACACAGATTTCAGAGAGCAATTCACAGAAATCTTCAAGAAAAACTGCAACTGATAAAGTAGGAGGTCTATATACAGTTAACAATAGGGTTTTCGGACAGCTTTTAAGGACAGCAGAAAGATATTCAAAAGAAGCATAGTCACCATAGAATGACTGTTGACACTGAAATTCTTTTTTAAAAATTTTAGCTATTCCTCCCCCACGTCTATTTTCACGGTTGATGCTTATAAAGTTATAGTCGGGGGGAGAAGATTCAATAAGAATACTATTGCAGTTTACCGAATCAAGCCAAGTTTCAGTTAAAAAATAAAAAAATCAAGTTTATATGTGGAGATAAGATCGTTAATTAAAAAAGACTTTTTTATAAGTGACCTGATATTTAGCAGGGCAAGTTTTACCGTAGGAGATATACTTTTTTCCGCAGGAACAGATGATTTCTTACAAATAAGAAGTAGATTAGATGGGTTTGGTCTGCGAGCCGAGTTGCATTTAGATCTATTCCCCTTTGCTATATTGGAACCAATTTGCACGGTAATAGGAGCCTGTAAGGACATAATAGGAGTATGCAGGTATAGATCTGATGAACATAGATCTATGCAGGGGGACAGTTCAGCAGGACCCTCATAATTACTATGCTTAGTGAAACAGGGACGGGCCGAAAGAGGGTCAGGCTGAGCATTATGTCAGTCCATGCCAAAGGCGATATAGTTCACTAGGTTGGAGGTGAGCAGCTTGGTCCCTCTCCTATTCAGATGAAATCTGTCAGCATTAAAGAGGTCATGCCTAGTCCAAAAGGAGTCAAAATTAGCAATAAAATTAAATCCAGCAGCTACACAGAAGTGGCATAGCCATTGATGCAGTCCATAAAGACGACTAAAGTATTCAGAGCCCATAGAAGGAGAGGGGAGAGGACCAGATAAAATACAGCGTTTACCCAAGGATTCAATTTGAAACGATAGTTCCTCGAGCTCTAAATGGAGTCTGGCTGATTGCCTATCCATAATCTCATTAGTCCCGGTGTGAACAATGACTATTTTGACAGATGTATGTGAGTGAAGAAGTTTAGGCAAAAGCTTGATGAAATCACCAATCCTGCCATTTGACAGACAATAGGTGATACACCCTGGAAGTTTAACTCCCTTGACGGAAGAATCACCAAGCAGGAGGACTTGTGGCAATGAGATGTCATTATACATATAGGAAGAAAGATTCTGGTTAATTATATATGTGGCAGAAGACTGAGGCTCCTGAGAGCCAGGGGGCACAAGTGGCTCAGCGCCAGTAGTTATCGCAGGGTCAGAAAGTCGAGAAAAAGACGCCAAGCGCGTGACGTCATCACTTGACGCCAAGAAACCCGGCGTAGTATCTGTTGCCGATGGAAATGCCGGTGGAGCACAGCCGATGTCACCACTAACTTCGGAGGAAGAGAGGCAGCGACGGCGCTTTCCACATCTTTCTATAGGCATGGGTGAATTTGACCGCTTTCTCGAATTGTGGATGGAGGTATTGTAGTTTTTGCCTGGCCTTACAAGGTTTGACAGGCACCCAGCATTAAACTGCGCGGCCGGGGCTGTATTATCCGTAGAGTGTAACGGGGAGTTCGTAGCCTCAAACTCGACCTCCAGGCCAGCCCCTTGAAGAGTCTCCAGTGGTGCATAGAAGTTTGAAAGAGTGAAAAGGCTCTCGTCATCATCCGGAGAGAAACGGGAAGAGAAATCCGTCGGCCGTCCTTCGGCCCGACTATGGTCCAGGTGTTCAGTGGATCTGTCACAGTAACGACACTGGCGGGGACCTTAGCGGCATCATCCGTAGCGCCAGGTTTAGAAACTAGATGTAGTGAATCCACCCGTGAAAGAAGTAGAGACTGTCGCCGTAGAACATCATCCAGTAGAACCTCTATTGAGCGAAGCTCCGACCTGAGGTTGGCTGCCTCATCAGCGTTTGCAGAGATGGCAACAGGCATGCAGTCGTCAGTGGTCATCGTAGCAGGTTGTACTGCCTGTTTGTTTGCCAAACAGTAGTGCTGTAGTAGCAGTAGTGCTGCTACTGAATCCAGTGGCTCACAGCGCCCTCTAGAGTATGAAAACAAAATACCAATTTCAAGCATGCTAAGAGTCCCAAAAGTATCAAAAAAGAATGTTAAAGTTTGATTTGTTGCCACAGCAACAGTATCAAAGATATCAAGAATCCATTCACAGGTCTACATCTGCTGTATTTTTACATTATACAGATGAAGTTTGAAGCAAATCGGTTAAAATAAGAGGGTGATATCAAAGCAGTTTGAAAGTGACACACTTCCTGCTGCCAGTTGGTGGCGCTATAACTCTGACTCACAATAGTCACATCCATGTGATCGTCCTCTTACAGCGAACACACTGCTGAAGTTTCATCAAGATCAGTTAATCTATGCTGAAGTTATAACACACTTCCTGTTTCACGTTTCTCGCCATAATTTTGTTTCCTCGCCACGGCCAAACCGTTCGAGATATCAAAAATCCCCTCGCAAACTTTCATCCTCAATGCCTTGACTTCATGCTGACCGAGTTTCGTGCCGTGTGTTTGAATTCTCTAGGAGGAGTATTGCACATTCCATTGCGAGCGTTTTACAAACAAACCTCAATAGCCGACTTCCTGTTTGGCTGGGGTAAAAGTAAGAGCGTGAGGTATAGATGAAACGATGAGATCAACATGTGTACCGAGTTTCATATTATTACATGCAAGCGTGTTTGATTTATGGACCAAGTGTTCGGACCCCGTTCCAGGGGGCGCTGTCTAGCCCCCCTGCCACATCCAGGTACCATCTTCAGCCCGGCTCTGATGGCTGTGGGATCTGACCTGTGTGCAAAGTTTCAAGAGTTTTCAAACCCGTTAAGGGCCCCAAAAGCCGCTAAGAGTCTCAAAATCATAAAAAAAAAGAATTTTAAAGTTTGATGCGTTGCCACGGCAAGAGTATCAAAGATATCAAGAATCCATTCACAGGTCTTCTTCTGCTATGTATTTACATTATACAGATTAAGTTTGAAGCACATCGGGTAAAAATAAAAGGGTGAGTTCAAAGCATTTTGAAAGTGACACACTTCCTGCTACCAGTTGGTGGCGCTATAACTCTGACTCACAATAGTCACATCCATGTGATCGTCCTCTTACAGCGAACATACTGCTGAAGTTTCATCAAGATCAGTTAATGTATGCTGAAGTTATAACACACTTCCTGTTTCACGTTTCTCGCCATAATTTCGTTTCCTCGCCACGGCCAAACCGTTCGAGATATCAAAAATCCCCTCGCAAACTTTCATCGTCAATGCCTTGACTTCATGCTGACCGAGTTTCGTGCCGTGTGTTTGAATTCTCTAGGAGTAGTACTTCAAATTCCATTGCGAGTGTTTTATGAACAACCCTAAGTAACCGACTTCCTGTTGGGCTGGGGTAAAAAGTAATAGTATGAGGTATATATGAACGATGAGATCTATATGTGCACCGAGTTTCATATTATTACATGCAAGCGTGTTTGATTTATGGACCAAGTTTTCGGACCCCGTTCCAGGGGGCGCTGTCTAGCCCCCCTGCCACGCCCGGGTACCATCTTCAGCCCGGCCCTGATGGCCGCGGGTTCTGACCCGTGTGCTAAGTTTCAAGAGTTTTTGAGCATGTTAAGGGCCCCAAAAGTGCCCGAATAGTCGTATAATAATAATAATAATAATAATAATAATAATAATAATAATAATAATAATCCTAAGGAAAACAATAGGGCCTTCGCCCTTGCAGGGCTTGGGCCCTAATAATAATAAATATAGCTGCGAGCAGCGATGAAGGGCCCAAGCCGGTGGCACCGCAACCCCGGTTCCTTAGTTACCTAAAAGCACCAGGGTGGCCATGCCACTGGCTTTGGCCCTTCATCGCGGATCACAGCTATATATATATATATATATATATATACTGTATATATACATATATATATGAAGCCGGTTGCACCGCCACCCTGGTGCCTTTAGGTTTATTGTGCACGACATGCAAAATGTAACCCTGCTTTGACTGATGCAAGCTCTACAGCACAGTTTATAGTAAGAAAGAATATAGTAAGAAAGAAAAGTAATCTGTTACTCTGAGATGGTTTGGGAAAAAAACATTCATCATGTCGCATTGGTTTTAGTTACTTGTCCTCGAACAGAGCCCTAATCTGTTTATATTTCAGTTACACATTCTACATTGATTAAAAAAGAAAAATCAAATGTGTTTTTAATTCATACAGAAATAAAATATTTATAATTCAGCTGAGAATAAAGTTAGTTCAAATTTTAAGAAAAACAAATATATGATCTGAAATATAGCACATTCATTTTTAAATTCATTCAGGTTCAATTACCAAAATACAATCTTAATTTAATTTAAAGCAAATAATAAATCTAAAATATATGGGTTATATGCATATTTTGTAAAAAAAGAAAAAAAAAAGAAAGAAAGATATATATCCAAAAACACAAGGCCTTAAACTTTAACAAGGGTGCAACTCTTTTCACTACAACAAACATAGTCACACACACAAGTCAAGTCACTTACATTTTAGATGCAATATTGACTTTTTAGATGCAATATTGACTTTTTTCTGTTTCAGCAGAGAAAATAGTTAAACAAAGATCACAGCGACCCATCGCGCATCTCAAAGCAATGTGTTTTCTCATTACTGAATGATTCAGCATTTTGAATCCATGACTCGTTCATTAAGACGGTCATCTGGCGACACCTTATGGTGATTTAGGGTTATGTTTAAAAGTATCGTTCTTTACAGCGATTTTTAATTGACTCCTGTTAAACCAATCTCGTAACATTATTGTGTAAACGATTTAATTTGATCAGCCTTACCTAGGGTAACAGCCCTATAGTGTCTTATTATTCTAAATTATTGAATTTATTGATCAAATTTACTAATGAAAAATGAAGCATACATTTATTAAGACTAGGCTGCCCTGCAGATATTAGGCTACAATATGCAGATTTAAATATACCATTTATCAAATAATCTGTTTATTTTTAGGTTACACATTACATTGTTTAAAAAATAAAAATCAAATGTGACCCGCTCTGGCGAAATGAGTCGGAAGTTGCAACCTTCCATTTTAAGATATGGGCCGATTATGTGGAAAAACCATGAAATAACAAAAATATATATATATATATATATATATATATTGCTAATTTCAAAGAACAGACATTCAAAAATAATCTCACAGGGTTTCGTAGTCGAGATAATTGAGTAAAGGTATTTAAATAACGATTAAAGTTGTCAAAGCTTTAAATTCGCTGAAATAAACATTGCTCTTCTCAACTCCCCTCGTCACCTCTGAGCATTTCCCGGGTATCCCCTGAAACGTTGAACTCACTGGAGGCTTCTAACCTAAACTGCGTGAGTATATTTATCTGAAAGAAGAATATAGCCTAAGGCTGTAACGATCGCGACACTCAGATCCACGAACCTGTGTCGCGGTGTGAGAAGACAGAATCACGACACCGACACGTCCCTTCAACTCCCGAAGTTATCCTTCACGTCCAGACCCAATGCTAGCTACAACATCTTTAAATTACTATTAGTATTATTTGAAGTTAACATTATAAAATACGTAGACTTACACCACAAAACTTAAATTATTACTAAATTTTTTAAAATTGGGCAATTGGAGGAGATCCAATTCCCAGATAATTAAATATTTTAATAAATTGGCCTATGTGAACCACACTGCACAAACCAAAAGTAATACTTACCGGATGAAGAAGGGTTGACTCTCTCCAGAACATAAAATCTTTATTTTATTTTCCGTGTTCGCATTTATGAGGAAAAACAATCCGAACGTGACCGTTCTCTGGAAGCAGCACTAAAACTTTCACATAGCTTAAACATGCAAGCACAAAGCCTTTCTTTAAAGTAAATTTCGTTTTAAAATAATTATCTTAATTTAAATCAATGTTTCATCAACCAATTACTAGGATTTAATAATAAGAAATAAATTGCAGACAATAGGCTAGGCCTAATCACGACGCGGAGACGCGCGGCACGTGAACTGAAGCTTGTCTCATGAACCGAAAGTCAGCGTATAAGGTATCCTCACAGACATATATATTGAAATGTCTACTTTTAAACAAAACCATTCAAAATGAAAGAAAACAGACTGCTCTCTGCTTATGTGGGCTAATCCGTATGAAAACTGAATTTCTCTCTGACTCCTCTTCAATCTTTCTGATTTTAGAACATTTTTGTAAAAGTGACTTTTTAATTATTTATTTCAAAAAAATTAAAAATAAGTTGAGTTTCAGCCTCGTTAAATTGCATTTATATATGTTAATCTATTTGGTCAAATTAAGCTATATAAAATAAATAGTTTATCCCTTAAAATGCTATGGATTTTGAAAGATATCAAAAAAAAAAAATAAAAAATAAAAAACGGGCAAAAAAACTTTAAAAGCGATTTTCTTAGGTTTTCAATTGGAAAAAAAGGGCAGACGACCAGAATTCAAATCTGTATATCTTTACAACCATTCAAGGTATGACCAAGGTATCATTTGAAAGCTTACAGTGTCCTCTTTCCATATCAAAATCTCAATTTTTAAATTTGGGTCACTGTGACTAATTTTGCTGGATCAGGTCGGTCACAAATGTGTTTTTTATTGTAGTATTATTTTATACAGAAATACATTATAATTATATATAATATACAAAATATAACCGTGGGCGCGATTAAACAGTGTTACAATAAAACTCAACATTGTGTTTTTTAAAAATAAATTCAAATAATACAAATCCCGAAATTGCGCTAATTTTAAAATTAAACTAAAACTCATGGCTGCACAAGCATTCATAACTGTGCGCGCCAACAGCGAGGAACCAGCAGAACAGAGTGAACGTTCATTCTGTTTAGTTCAATCCTACTTAATAGGAATTTATTTAAAATGCTTGCTCTACTCCACAACATTAATGTCTTGTGCGGATATCTGTATTTTGACTTTCGGTTTTAAGTAAGCGATTTAAAAGTTCCCGAGTCCCAGCGGAGTCACACGTTGATTAACCGGTGGGAATATACACAATAGGCCTAACTGATATTGAACACAAGAGGGCAGTATAGCACTACGTATGACTCAGATTATTTTTTCTTCTTCTGAATTTTAAAACCATTCTGGCTGTTTTTGAACGTAAACATAATTCTTAAATGAAAAAAGGGAAAAACTGGTTTAATTATAATATTTGTATAATTTAATTTAGAAACAAATGATGTATAATTACATTTTTAGAAGATATGAGGCTTTTAGTGTTTACTTTTTTGACATTACTTTAATCTTTTGCCAAAGTTGCACATGCCTACTGGCTAATAAATGTGATGTATCTGTCGAGCTATCTGTATCTATCTGTTTCAAGCAATTTCAAGCATGCTAAGAGTCCCAAAAGTATCAAAAAAGAATGTTAAAGTTTGATTTGTTGCCACAGCAACAGTATCAAAGATATCAAGAATCCATTCACAGGTCTACATCTGCTGTATTTTTACATTATACAGATGAAGTTTGAAGCAAATCGGTTAAAAATAAGAGGGTGATATCAAAGCATTTTGAAAGTGACACACTTCCTGCTGCCAGTTGGTGGCGCTATAACTTTGACTCACAATAGTCACATCCATGTAATCAGCCTCTTACAGTGAACACACTGCTGAAGTTTCATCAAGATCAGTTAATGTATGCTGAAGTTATAACACACTTCCTGTTTCACGTTTCTCGCCATAATTTTGTTTCCTCGCCACGGCCAAACCGTTCGAGATATCAAAAATCCCCTCGCAAACTTTCATCCTCAATGCCTTGACTTCATGCTGACCGAGTTTCGTGCCGTGTGTTTGAATTCTCTAGGAGGAGTATTGCACATTCCACTGCGAGCGTTTTACAAACAAACCTCAATAGCCGACTTCCTGTTTGGCTGGGGTAAAAAGTAAGAGCGTGAGGTATAGATGAAACGATGAGATCAACATGTGTACCGAGTTTCATATTATTACATGCAAGCGTGTTTGATTTATGGACCAAGTGTTCGGACCCCGTTCCAGGGGGCGCTGTCTAGCCCCCCTGCCACACCCAGGTACCATCTTCAGCCCGGCTCTGATGGCTGTGGGATCTGACCTGTGTGCAAAGTTTCAAGAGTTTTCAAACCCGTTAAGGGCCCCAAAAGCCGCTAAGAGTCTCAAAATCATAAAAAAAAAGAATTTTAAAGTTTGATGCGTTGCCACGGCAACAGTATCAAAGATATCAAGAATCCATTCACAGGTCTTCATCTGCTATGTATTTACATTATACAGATTAAGTTTGAAGCACATCGGGTAAAAATAAAAGGGTGAGTTCAAAGCATTTTGAAAGTGACACACTTCCTGCTACCAGTTGGTGGCGCTATAACTTTGACTCACAATAGTCACATCCATGTGATCGTCCTCTTACAGCGAACACACTGCTGAAGTTTCATCAAGATCAGTTAATGTATGCTGAAGTTATAACACACTTCCTGTTTCACGTTTCTCGCCATAATTTCGTTTCCTCGCCATGGCCAAACCGTTCGAGATATCAAAAATCCCCTCGCAAACTTTCATCGTCAATGCCTTGACTTCATGCTGACCGAGTTTCGTGCCGTGTGTTTGAATTCTCTAGGAGTAGTACTTCAAATTCCATTGCGAGTGTTTTATGAACAACCCTATATAACCGACTTCCTGTTGGGCTGGGGTAAAAAGTAATAGTATGAGGTATATATGAACGATGAGATCAACATGTGTACCGAGTTTCATATTATTACATACAAGCGTGTTTGAGTTATGGACCAAGTTTTCGGACCCCGTTCCAGGGGGCGCTGTCTAGCCCCCCTGCCACGCCCGGGTACCATCTTCAGCCCGGCCCTGATGGCCGCGGGTTCTGACCCGTGTGCTAAGTTTCAAGAGTTTTTGAGCATGTTAAGGGCCCCAAAAGTGCCCGAATAGTCGTATAAATAATAATAATAATAATAATAATAATAATAATAATAATAATAATAATAATAATAATCCTAAGGAAAACAATAGGGCCTTCGCCCTTTCAGGGCTTGGGCCCTAATAATAGAAAAGAATAATCCTAAGGAAAACAATAGGCCTTCGCCCTTTCAGGGCTTGGGCCCTAATAATCGTTAGGAAAACAA
>NW_024121487.1:0-48206 GCF_016745375.1 Pimephales promelas
TGGAATGATTTGTATAACTTTATTAGTAAAATGAAATATCAGTGCAAATATAATATCAATAATATATCAATATCAAATAATTAACATGTAACATTTCGGCAGAAAATCTCATTCTCTTACTGGGCCACGGTGTAACATTGAGTAAATCTGGAGTAAAAAAAAATTTTTTTTTTTAAATAAGTCAAGGGATAGTTCACCCAAAAATTTTAATTCTGCCATTATTTACTCAGCCTCATGTTGTTCCAAACCTGTTTGAGTTTCTTTCTTCTTTTTAACACAAAACAAGATATTTTAAAGGATGCTGGTAACCAGACAGTTGGCGGCACACATTGACTTAGTAGGAGGCGAAAAAACACTATGTAAATAAATGTGTGCCGTCAACTGTCTGGTTACCAGCATTCTTTAAAATATCTTATTTGTGTTCAGCAGAAGAAAGAAACTCATAAAGGTTTAGAACAACATGAGGGTGAGTAAATTATGACAGAATTCAAATTTTGGGGTGAACTATCCCTTTAACAGGTCAGTCTCAAATTTCGTACACATTCTAAAATTGTCTAGATGCAAAATATTTAATAATCTCATAGATTCTATTCACAAAAGTCTGTGATCCTTTTTTTGATTTAGTGGTTTCTTCCCCAGAGTGCAAGTGACTTTGTATTTGTACTAAAACTACCATGTCTAGTACAGTATGGTCATCTGAGGGCACTCTGAGAAGCCTATCTGAATTTGTCTTGTAATATAATAACTTAGTGGAGCATAGCCTAATTTAAATGTATTGAAATTAATAAGGCTTCTTGGAGTAAACTTTGAGTATCATTTGAGTCTCTGTTTGCCGGGCTGAGTGTCCTCGTTTTTGGTAATCAAAATATGGTCACCCTTCCATTATAACATATTCATAACAGCGCTATCTTTGCAATTTTTAACAGGAATAATTGATGCTGTGAGGGACATATCCCTGAAGAGGGTTGTATTATTAAATGTGTTTTTGGACTGTTCTGAATTGTTTTGAAACACTGCAAAAATATATTTCAGAACATAAAACTCCAGAAAAAAATGAGCTATGTAAAATCATAAGTGATGCAAGTAGACCACTCAAGTGACCTGCCCTAATAAACTCACATTACTTTGTATAAATGTACATTTTTCTTTTCCTTTTTTACATCTAGATGACAAGAAATTAACATGGCCAATAAAAGCATGTACAAATATTTCTACATTAAAAAAATCAATTTACTAAATAATTCAGTTTAAAAATAGGCAAAAAATATACTAACCTTGCATTTTGAGAATTGTCACTATCTTCATCATCATCATCATCATCGTCATCATAAGCATTTCTTCGAAGTGGAGATAGCACTGAAGAATTCAAGGTTGAATGAGACATTTTCTGGATAAAAAATGAATTATTTTAAAAAATCAGTTCTGAGAAAAGATAATGTGCTTAGATTTAGATGCCTCTTGTAAATTGTATATTTTTTTTTTCAGCCAAATGGAGCGTTTGAGGTGATGCTGAAGAGAAATGAAAATGAGTTTTAATCTATATGGCAGGCTAAATTTATAGTGAAACACACCCATGTTAAAAATGCAACGAGGTAGAACAGACAGACAGGTGCGGTGTAAAACTGGAAAAACTGGAAGAACTGAACTTTGTTCCCAGAACTCTGGTCTCCGATCACTGCAATAGTCGGTAATGCCACGTCCTTGTGACCACCAACTGACCGCAGAGTGTCAATCAGATCAATGTACGGACGAATGCTCTTCTCTAAATGACTGTGAACTGCTCCCTTCCTTTTCTCACTATAAAGTTAAAAATGTTTGTTTGTTTAAAAAAAAACTTTAAACTCACTTTATTATCTTATTCAGTTTATGTACTTTCATGTAGCGTACATGCTTTCCATTTTATTCGTTTTAATAATTTTTTTGATTAAATCTTTATATTTATTATTTATGACTTTTATTTGTATGATACAATGGTTTGATTTTAAAATGTTTTTTTAATTTTCAATATTATACAAATGTAAAGAACTTTAAATATTTAAATCGTTTTCATTCCTTGCCGGTCACATTTTTCGGCTTGCTTAGTTAGAGACTTTTAATGGGCCTTTATATTTGCCAAATATATATATATATATATATATATATATATATATATATATATATATATATATAATTTGCTATTAAAAGCAAATAAGCAAGCCCAGCCCAGATGAGGAAAAAATAACACAATCTCAATAAAAGGTTACTAAGTAACGCAATATTGTAATACATTATTTTAAAAAAGCAACTTTCCCCAAAACTGGTCATACGGTATATCTATTATCCACTTAAATGGGTATGACCAAAGACTGGAAAAAATGGTAAGACGTTGTTTTACAATGGTGGTCTTATTACTCGTTACATTTAGTTAGTAATAACTATAGAGTATGCATAATTACATGGAACTGAACCAAACCCTCATTCAAACCCTAACACGTAGATGATAACTATACTCAGTACTTAAATGTATAATTAAACTGTAACAATGACACCTTAAAAAAAGTGGGTTACAATATATTTTAGGGTGTCCATGTTACAGCGTAATTATACATTTAGGTACGGATTTGTCACGATTCCTGTCTTGTGTTTTCCTTGTCTTGTGTGGACTTTAGTTATTTCCTGTTTCTGTGCCATGTTTTGTAGTCCTTTGTAGTTTTTCTTGTTTATAAGTTTCCCAGGTGTTTCTGATTTACCACACCCCCTTGTTCCCTCATTTAGCTTGTTTGTCTGTGTATTTAAACCCCTGTGTTTCAGTTGTTGGGTGTCGGTCGATGTTTCACTGTAGCGTTGTTTTGAGTTCTTGTTTCTGAGTTGTGTTCTGAGTTCCTGTTTCTGAGTTGTGTTCTGAGTTCCTGTTTCGAAGTTTCTTTGTCTTCCGTGGATTTCCCTTTTTGTTTGTTTATTATTATTATTAAAACTGTTTTCTGCATTTGGATTCCTCCTTGCCTCCTCATCGTTACAGAATTATTAATTAACTACATGTACTTACTAGGGTAAGGTTAGGATTAGATTTAGTGTTCGTTGCATGAAATTATGCATAATTTACTGTTATTACTATAATGTAATGTAATACATTAATGTAATATTAAGGATAATAATCTATAGGCAATCATAAGTCATTATATTTATATAAAATAAACACTGTATAAGCCAATCAAATGCGAGTTATTTTAATCAATGATCAGTGATTTTCCAGTTTTTCTCACACAAAATAACAACACGAGGTGATATTGGACTGTATAAGAAATTAAATTGATTTTGTGTATTTAAAAATATATGATAAAACTTATGAAATGTATTTGAATGAAGGCCTATTATTTGTAAGATAATTTGATAATTTTAGTTAAATTGTTGTTAGAGAAAAACAAGCTATACCTGTTTTTTATTCTGATCTTTATTACTTTATTACAATATTACTAGCCTAAACAGACTCCTTAAACGTCATCATCTTGCTGCTCCCTCCCCGTTCTGTGATTGTTTCCCTATCTCAGGGGAAAATTTGGTTCATGGTATCCAGACTGCCTATAGCAGCGTGAATAAAATCGTGCTGCAGAAAGGCAGCATGGGGAGACCCAAGCTAGTATACAATATGCCAACTGCGAATTATAGCAGGGTTTTTTATGGGTGCCATGCCAGCTCATGTTGGAGTGAAGGGAAATAAGGAGGTGGACAAGGTAAAACAGGCTTCCTACCCTTGAAAAGAGTAAATTAAAAGTTTAATTAAAGTAGCTTTCTGAAAGATGTGGCAAGAGAGGTGAGATAAAGGAAACAAACAGCAATATTTGTATAATATAGCCAACATAAAAAAAGTCGTTTAAGAGCCGCTTATGGTTATAGAAGGGACGATATATCTTGATTAAAAAATGTACACTCTTTATAAATCAATCCAGATGATAGGGAAACATGAATCCAGTCAGTGTAATTATTATGAACTTCCAGAAAGAGTGGAGCATGTGTTGATTTAAAAAGTAGGCCGTTTGACTGGAAAAAAATGACTCCAGTTAAAAGAGGAGTTAAAATTTGCTGGTATTAATTCTCTGAGATTACAGATTTTGCTAAACAGTTCTTATAAAATTCATAAAACTCTTAGAAATTTCCTGAAAATTACAGTTATATAATGAAATATAGGTTTTACATTTACTCTTGATATCAACACCACACACACCATCCCAGTAGGTGGTGGAATATGCATCATAAACTGGTTTGACAACTGCCATAAGACATCAAAAGAAGTAGAAGAACACACGAGGAGATCAAGAAATCACATGACATGATAAGTCAGTTACAGGTCCCTCAATTAAAATCACTAAGTGCTTCCTGGGTAGCAGTCAAACGGTCCAAGCGAGCCTGTAGGTATCTGCGTCTTGTGCCAACTTCAGAGTCCTCAAACAGGAGCTCGCTCACATTTGCCCCATCCAGTAAAGTCAACATTTCAGTAGACAGAAGCTGAGCAGTCTGCTTCAACATGAAAAACAAGATCATCATGGGCAGTTGGTCAGCCATTCGCTGCACCACAATCTGAAAGAAAATCAAAGAGTAACATCCAAACAAAAGTACTGCAGTCAAACTTGAAGCAAAACAATATTTGTTATAGAAAGAAGCTCTACCTCATAATATGCCTGGAGCATTTCACTGTACTTGCTTTTTATGTCAAAGACAGGTAACTGATCTTCTGAAAATGTCTCTTCGCTAATCTCGTTCAAGAACTTCAAGTAGATGGGATCTTGAGTGTAGACCACGTTTTCCATTTCAAACTGCTCTGAGATCCTCTGCTCTGTTTTGTCTTCTTGACTTGACTGAATATTGTAGATTTTGTTCTATGGTTTCAAATAAAGAAGTACAGAGGAAAGAGTACCTAATTAAAGGGATATTTCGCGATCAGTACAAAGTTAGTTCAATTAAAAGCATTTGAAGCTTAATGTTGATTATCATTGCAAAGATGGATATTTTTATAAAAAAATCCAAATTTTGCCATCATTTACCCACCCTCATGTCTACCACTTTGACACTTCAAAAAGTTCAGAAAGAGATCGTAAAAATAATCCATATGTGGTTTAGTGAAAAATTTCTGAAGAGACACGATTACTTCAAATGATGAACAGACACTGAATTTAG
The DNA here is from genome assembly GCF_016745375.1 of Pimephales promelas. Next base: position 5,152 of record NW_024121487.1, read on the forward strand.
GCTTTTTTCACACATAAACATTGATCAGCAAACATAAACAGAAGCTCAACCTTCTTGCGGTTCTTGCTGAAGCTCAAACGTACAAGAATAAACCTCATTGGTTCTTGCACATCAATCATGCTTGAGCTTCCGTTTACTATAACCAATGTGTGAGTTGATGAATTGTGAATAAAATCATTTAAATCTGTTCATCATATAAAATAAAATTTAGATTAAACTGCTCAATTCATGAGGAGAGGTTTTAATCTCTTTATGAACTTGTGCTAGTGGTAGTTGTGCAGCCGTCAATGGAGAGATAGAAAGCTCTCAGATTTAATTTAAAATATCTTCATTTGGTGTTCCGCTTGGATGAACAAAAGTCTTAAGTGTGTGCAACGACATGAGGGTGAGTAAATGATGACAGAATTTTCATTTTTGAGTGAACTAACTCTTTAACTCTCCTCTTCTTTTTCAAAGAATTGGGTTAAAAACACAAAAGCGCAAGCCGCAAGGCAAGTGAGGCAAAAGCACACTTTTTTTCTTTTTTTTCCCTGAATGATAATTATTATGTTTGTTTAAACTTTTTTGTTGGGGGAAAGAGAAAAACTATGAATGTAGCACTATTTACCATAGTAATGTTTCGAAGTACATGGTAGTTCTGAAAACATCGATAGGACACATCTTTGAATTGCTTGAGGATGATGGCTTCAGGAGAAATACATAAATCAAAAAGACAAGTTTAGATGTGCTATTAAACATTAATTTAATTGTGATCTAATCATTTAGTTTTGTAATGGAGATTAGGTGTGTGATAGTACAGTACCTTTGATTGCAATGAGCAATTCAATGGCTGGCTTCTTAAGTTTGGCCACATGCTCCCGCAGAACCAACTCAAACCCACTGTAGTTGCTGAAACCGAGCAGTTCCCTCCCTCTGTAATTCTGGCTAAACTCTTTCAAACTGCAAACTTGTTTTAAGAACAAAATGGATTTCCCAACAACAAGCAAAATTTCCAACAACAGTAAATTCAAAAAATGTTTAACGTTGTAAATATACTGACAGGTTGGCTTTGTGCTGTTAAGATGATCATTCCACTTCTTGAATTCAGCCCGAAGCTGGACAAACATATTTTCTGGATTAATCAGCTCCCCTGATGACAAGGAGTTGATTTGTTCATTGAATCTTGTTAGGATCTGTGATAAAGATAAAGTATTTGTTACATGTACATGTTCATGTACAGTCTCATTTTACAGCAAAAGTGTCTCGGCAGGTAGAAAAAGACATTAGGGTGAGAAAATAATTTATAATACAACAAGGAGTTTAATAGACGCAGCTTTTTTTTTAAATCATAACCATAGCAACACCTATTGTCAGACAGTGGTGTGTACGTGTGCCTGGACAGTGATGAGATTTGGGACTATATATCTGACGTCAAGATATTTTTCGAGCCGGTACATAAGGTAGAAGGAGAAAATCACAACAAACGCAATAGGGTTCTAGCAGCTTGAGCTCCAAATGATAATTCTCAGAAGCAAGAAGATGCGATGACTTGAGATCCTACCTCAATGAGGAACTGTTTGGCTCCCTTAGTGTCCTGTGGCGGTCCAGCTTCACACTCCTTGAGCTCATTCTTCACTTCCCACAACTGTGTTATTATCTGCTCAATGAGCTGTGGCAGTGATTTCTGGCGAAGACGGATTTAAAAAAAAACAAAAACATGATTTATTATAGTCTCGTAATCTATCTGCATTTTTGCAATATACCTACAGTAAATTCATGTTCAGTGTAAACAGGCCTTTAGTTTGAGACATTTAAAAACTTACTTTGATATGATCAACAAGATTTTGTGTCAGTTTGACCGCAAGACATTCAATAGTTGCTTTATCCTCATCCAAGAGGCAACTGTTGAAAATGACAAAGCACTTTTTGTAAGGTGGTTTAGTTTAGTCCAAATGCTAACCAGCTATTAAGACTTGTAACGTCCATGGAACATTTTTTATCCAAAAAAGAAGGTTCTTTATGGAAAAGGATGCACTGAAGAGAACCAAAAACTGTTCCTCTGTGGCATTACTGTGAAAACAAAATCTGACCTAAACTGTATGAATCAAGTCTTTCAGAATATTTTTTGGGAACACAAAGTTAAATTAGAAAATTAGACTGTAACCTGAAATGGTCATGCTTTTGGAAGAAATCTCTCTCCATTTCTGTCGCCTCCTCCAGAGGAATGTTCTCATCGATCTGCTGTTGTCCTCTACACTTCACCATGATGTAACCTTTGTGGAGAGGAATCACTTTGTTGCGGACAATGTCCAGAATGTTCTTCTCAGTTCCCTTGTCTATGAGATCTGGCTTGGTCAAAACAGCTGTAAAATGAGAATGAAAACTCATTTGGCACCATTGCACATCACAAACAACACAAATAGACAATTGAACATTAAAAAGAACAACAATCAATACATACAAAAATACCAAACCAGCCTTTCTAATCAGTTTATTAATCCCATTTTTATCATCTACAGTAAAACTATACATCCCCAACAGAGTGCTGTGTAAAACAAAACACTGACCATGATTCAATAACAAACATAAAGAAGCTTAGCTTCCAACTGACACCAATGGAATAAAACTGTGCCTTGTGGTGGACTTTTTTTAGTCATAATAATATCAGATATTTTATCACCCTGACTAACAAATTGGGGTCGACATAGAGGATAATCCAATACCTACATAATAGTTGTACTGTAGTAGGTTAAAACACAAAATTATCCTAACAGAACTTTCTCCAAATGATTATGAATATTATGCAACATAAAAAGTATAACATCATCTACTCCCACAGCTTTTCGATAGGCAAGTTATAATAAACACCGAAAACTATTCACCCAGATGACCAAGGATAATCCTTTCAAAATGAGCATTTTTGACACAGGTGCTCATAAATCAAAGTTATTTGGTGAGAGTGCATTACCGATAGTTCTTCGGCCCTCAGGATCTACTTCTTGTGCCATTTTTAATGCCTCTGTTGTTGCAATGTCAGTGTTACAAGGGACCACCACCAGGTTTATAGTCTCTTGCTTCTCAATAAACTTTGTTATGAGTCTTTTAATCTATAAGACATGAGACATGGTTTTAAAACTGGTATGGTACAGAATGTGACTTGTAAATCCGGTTATGCTGCTCACCTGGTATCCAATATCCTCTGGCTGTCCTTTTACTGGGACTCTGGCAATTCCAGGTAGATCGATCAGTGTGAGGTCACACACATCTGGTGACATGACCTCTAAAGTGATGAGCTCATCACATATTCCTACCCCACTTCCTGCCAGCTCATTCTGGGCTGTAACACATTTGTATGTTTTAGTTTATTAATAAATGAAAATATGTAGTTTTAAAATACCCCCATCAATATAAAAGGATTGATACAGTACTGAGTTTTTGAACTTTCATCATATGAAAAGGTGGCAGTTATGCTACCAAAAAAATTATGTTTTACTTTATTTAATTGCAATAATCAAATCATTGTTTTATAGCACAAATGACAACATTAGTCTGCCATCCAAGATACAAATGCAAAATATTAGAAGTAAACTGTTTTCCACAGAAACGTATTTTCCAGAATATAAGTGTAGATGTGCAGAATATGAGTGTTGTTATCATTTTCTGTGACTAACAGTGTACAGGTGAAACTCAAAAAATGAGAATATCGTGCAATATGGCTTACAGCTTATAAAAACCCCAAATTCAAAATCTCCGAAAATTTGAATATTACATAAAATCAATTAAAAAAAGGATTTTAAATATAGCATATATTTATATATTATATATATAGCATATAGCCATGCATTTTCCCCATAGACTTTTGGGAAATCGCAAAAAATAATATCTGTGTTTAACAAAGAGTTGTGGCCCTTACACGTTTCTATCTATCAAGATAATCTTTACAAGTTAATCCAAAATTTATACATTTGATTTTGAAGCCTATATAAAGTTTTTTTAAAAACACAAGCAGACACAATAAAGTTAAAAAAAATAGAAGCAGGTTGTTCTATGTCATAGATAAAAACGTGAAAATATTTAGAGGCTTTGTTCACCACAGACCTTATTTCAAGCGATTTAGCAAAAACCCGTTCAAAAATCCCATAGACTTAGTTTAGTGCGAGGGAACTGGTAGTGCTAAAATGCTAATTCACTTCCGCGTTTTGGTCATAACTTCGGCACTCTACAGTCCTGCCCACAGCCAGTGCCGCTAGGAAAAATTCAATACAATTTCTCCATTCACATTTGTGTAAGGACTCTGTCACAGTGAAATAACTTTATTTTGCAGCGAAAGAAGAAATAGAATTTCTCATTGTAATGCATTTTATAATTAGTATTTTTATAATGCATTCATATTATATTTTTAATGCTTATGAGTTCAGCCGTAGCTGGTTATCCTCAGACATGCTCTTATACTCTTTAGATATGGATTTTTACAAAATGTCAATGGGAGAAATGAATGGGAAATTTACTTCCGGCACCAACGCTCTCTCGGGCTGTGGGCAGGACTGTGATGCTCTATAGAGGTGTCGTTTAAAGCCCTTTGAAGCTGCACTGAAACTCTCATTTGGACCTTGAACCAATTGGTTCCCAATGAAGTCCATTATATGGAGAAAATACTGGAATCTTTTCATCAAAAACCTTAATTTCTTTTCGACTGAAGAAAGAATGACGTGGACATGGATGACATGGGGGAGTGTAAATTATCAGCAAAAGTTTTTTTTAAAAGTGAACTACTTCTTTGTTTGTGTTAATGTGACATTAAAGATAGATTTTATTTGGTAGTAGCTTCGTCTGTATTACACTTTTCACATAGTGTTAATTTTCCCTCAGTCTCAACCACATTAATTATATGCATAGCCTAATGCATATAGCCTATTAGGCAATATGCTTTGAACACTTGACAAAAAACAAACAAACAAAAAAAAAACAGATTGCTAGTAATTTTACTAACCTGTTTCAACATGTCTTTCAACCAATGAAGAATGCACAAATTCAATTCTCTTCTTTCGGTAGGACAGAACAGCTTTCCAGTTGACTTTACCTGTAACCTTCTTCAGCCTCAGCTCTAGTGGACATCTGGTGACAATTCCTATTGCAAACACAGTTCAGTTAAAAATATTAGAAAACTGATAATGTTACAAGAACAATAATAACAATTTGATGGGCAGAAATGTCATTAAATTTATTGCATACTATTTTCTAAATTTCTTTAGAAGCTATTTTATTGATGAAGTTGAAGGATTCAACTTCCATAAACCTTTTTATGGAGTAAACTCTTAGCTAGTAACATTTCTTGAATAGATTTTCCAGCACTCATGCTCACCACTTCCTCTTGGTAACGCAACTCCAGACAGCGCTTCCAACACAGAGCTTTTCCCAGAACTTTGGTCTCCGATCACTGCAATAGTCGCTAATGCCACGTCCTTGTGAATGCCAACAGACCGCAGAGTGTCAATCAGATCGATGTACGGACGAATGCTCCTCTCTAAATGACTGTGAACTGCTCCCTTCATTTGCTCACTAATACAAAAATGTATTTGTTTAAAAAAAAAAAAACTCGCTGATTGTACTTTATTATTTTATTCAGTTTATGTCCTTTCATGTAGCTGTCACAGTCTGTCGTCTTCACCTTGTCCCGTCATCTGCACTACACTTCCCCGGATCCTTTTGTTCCTCTCCCGGACTCACTCCCCAATCAGCCACCTGTTCCTCGTCCTGTCATTATCATTTTCACCTGTGTTCACCCCACTTAGCCTGATTCCTCTGTGCATTTAGTTCTGTTCAGTTTCATTCAGTCTTGTCGGTCGATGTCTGTGTTTATTGTGAACCTGTGTGGTTGCCTTATTCCTGTCTTCCTGCCTGTTTATAGTAAATACCTGTTCTCTACCGATACTCCGGTCTCCTCGTCCTTCAGCCAGAGCCACACCGTGACAGTATAGCATGCTTTCCCTTTTATTTTTTTATTAAATTTTTTTTTATTAATCCTTTATATTCATTATTTATTATTTTTTTATTTGTATGATAAAATGTTTTTTTAACTTTCAATATCATACAAATGTAAAGAACTTTAAATATGAATTTATAAACGTATAAATGTAAAACATAAATGGTAATATTTCACAACAAGGTTTCATTAGTTAGCATGACCTAAGACCTTCTACAGCATTAATTCATGTTAATTTCAACATTTATTAATGTTATTAAAATCGAAACGGTGAACTGATATGAACAAACAATGAACAGTTGATTTTTTTTTATTTACTAATGTTAATTAGTATTAATAAATACTGTAACAAATGCATTCCTCATTGCTGGTTAATGTTAATACATTATGTACTAACAAATGAGACCTTATTGTAAAGTGTTACCATATAAATTTTCCCAATTTTTGTACATAAGAAATAAATTAGGCCAATAAAAGCATAAAATATGTATTTCTAAATACATTTACAGTTAACTAAAAAATAGATTAGTAACAAGCAAATTACATTTTTGACCAACCTTTCAGTTTGAGAGCTATCACTGTCTTCATCATCATCAGTTCTTTGATCTGGAGAAGAGAATAAAGAAAATACGCGTGAACTGTTCATTTTATAGAAAAACAAAAGAGGAAAAAACAAAGTTAGTTCTGAGAATAGTTAATGTCCTTGTTATTGGATAACTCTAAAGAAAAATATTTAATTTAGGTTTCACCCAAACACAATATTCATGTCGATTTGAGAAATCAAAGAGAGTTGAAATGTGTGTGTCAGACTGAATTTATAGTGTGTAAGAATGAAATTGAAAGTAGAAACAGAATAATGTAAGACATTTTCATATATTTTGCTTAAAAGAAAATGCCTTTGTGTGTATGGTTTACATGACGTGCCTAGGGCAGGATCCGGGGCCAGTTGCGTGCGACTAGTTAAAACTGTGTCTTGGATGTGTTATGTAGTGTGCTTGGTTCTAATGATACATTTAGATACATTTGTTGCTGAATTTCGAATTATCCACTTCAACCTAAGCTAAAATGACTTTAGATAAACATCACATTTTTGTTTTTTTAATTAGTTTTTGAACTTTTTCTCCTGCATCCTATTCTTCAATCCAAAATGACAGCACAGCTGATAGGTTTGTGAATTTGCATTTCCTTCAGCCTGAGGCTTATTCATTTCACTATAAAAACACATTCATTTGATTTAAATATAGATTAGAAACCAATGTCTTTAACTTGGCACACACATAGAAAACTATGATCTAAACTGACTTCTGGCCCCCAACTGAGCCTGGTTTCTCCCAAGGTTTTTCTTTCTCCCTTCTGTCACCTGATGGAGTTTTCGTTCCTTGCCATTGTCGCATTTTCCCCTTTTTTTGGCTTGCTTAGTTGGGGACTTTTAATTTTATTTTTAACAATTTTATTAACAATATTACTTTCCTGTTTTCTCTATAAGCTGCTTTGAGCTTTATACATTTTGAGTTGAGTTTTGGACATTTACAGTTTTTTGCAATCGCTATGACAGTTTTTTTCAATACTTTTAACAATTTTCCTAAACTCCTTAACGCAACAAAACACCTAAAACACAAATGGCATACGGTTAAGTTCATGCTCAAAATCACACACTGTAAACTAAACTCCAACACTAATTTTCAAAAAACAATAATACACTAACACAATACTCTGTGTACCAAAACACTAACACATGTTCTCTTCCAACTGGGACATTTAGTCAATCATAGCACAATGTCATAAAAACACTAACATGAGATGGAATTACAGAAACTGCATTATTTTATATACAGTAGGCTATGTCAGGTCTGCAAAAGACAGTATATTGTATTATACAAAAGACAGTATATTGTATTGTTTATAGATTGTTTTGCACTGAAGATTCTTCTGAAGCCTCTCTACAGTTTTGTTTGGGTTTAGCTGCCGTATAAATTCAATACAAAAAATGAATGACCCTTCTCTGAGTAGCATTGTACGGTTTATGAAAAAAAGAAGACAGAATGCCAGAATGGCGCAGTAAAGGCTTTATTTGCAACAGGGTATTTCTGCAAAATACCAAAAGTATGCAATAGCTGCCATTTACAGTATTACTGTATGTGAAGATACAAAATATACAAACAGAAAAGGCCATCTTCTAATCATCCCGGTATTCTCCATTTTGCCACATGGTCTCATCCACAGCACACACTTCTCTGGCAAGGCTTCTTGGGAAGAATTATTTGGCATTCCTTATTTATCCCTGGCAGTATTCAGCTGGGATGTCTTGGCATGCAGAATCCATTGCATCCAGGAGGCATTCTGTAGCATTACAATATTGCATTATCCCTTAAAAAGTAACTAATTTAAAGGAGCTGGGCTTAAGTACTTTTTTCAAAAAGTAATGCGTTATGTTACTTTTGTGTTACTTTTTTTCCACCTGGGATGGGCTTATTTTTTTTACAACAAAAAGTTATATTTTTGAGCAAATGTAAAGACCCTTTCACACCAAAAGTGAAATACGTACTATGCCTCAGGCTGAAGGAAATGCAAAATCATGCGTGTACAGTAGAGCGACGCTCAAACAAAGCTTTCAGCTGTGCTGAAAGAATGGGACACTTAGGCTACTTTACCAATAAAAACAAAAAAATCTATAGTCATTTTTGCTTATGGTTTAACTGAATCATCAAAGGTAATAAACAACATTGGTCAATAAAGTGAGATTAAATACATGAAAATGTATGTTTTATTTCACATATTTAGTTATTGGAGTTATTACATCAAATATAATTATATTATACAGTTGATTATGTCAAATATATTTATAATATAGCTTTAGAAATGGAATGAATCATTTGCATCTAAATGTGCATTAAACCCCACAAACACTGGACTCTTTGTAAGAATATTATAATGTTGATCATCATCTTTCCTTCGCTGCTGACCATAAAATAGCCTGTTTCATGTTTAGTGGCTGGTCCATTATGTCAGGACAGCTGTTAGAGAAAACATCTGTCTCAGAGGTATATACTGATGCGTTCATATGCCAGACGCAGCCGCTCCATGCGTTGGTGTAAGTCTGCTCTCTTCCGACCAGCCTCTGTGTCCTCCAAGAGCAGCTTCACAACATCCGCTCCATCCCGCAGGTCCATCGCTTGAGCCCGCAGTATCACGGCAGCTTCCTTCAATATGAACAGCAGGATCACCATAGGAATGTAGTCGGCCAGACGCTGATACACAATCTGTTTGATTGAGAGAGCGGGGGGTTTTCAGTGCAATTAAACCAAATATTAAAGAACACGAGCAGCTAATACTGAAGTCAGAAACTGATTTACACCTCGTAGTAGATGATCAGTTTCTCAGGTGTCAGGCTCCTGGTGTCGAACACAGCACAGTTGTTGGGCGAGGTCGCGTTCTCTCCCGTATCCAAACTAATGGACTCATACTGCTGCCTCTTTTCCACAAACTTGAAATCTACGATTTTCTGGGTAAAAATGGGATCCTGCGTGTACACAAGCTTCTCCATGTTAATGTACTCATGGATCCTCTTATCCACCTTGCTTTCTTGTTTTGAGTGAATTTCGTCAATTTGGTTCTACGGGAACATGAGAGATGTTATGTTTAAGGCTTTTATTGTCTTTTAAGATGATTTAATGTGATCAAACAAGTGTCATTTTAACACACCAGTATTATGTGTCTCAGATGAGGGAAGTTTGGGAAACACAGCTCACACATGACCCTAAACTCCTTTTGCACAATACCTAAGGTTATAGTAAATTAGAACTGTTATTGTAAATCATTTTAAATGTAATCCATATAAAACGTAAAAAAAAAAGCCAGTTAAAGTTCAGGTAGCTACCTCGGATGAGCTTTGAAGTATCCAATGCTGGTTGTTTAAGATCTCCAACATGTTTCTTTACCATTGATTCGTATACACTGTAATCACTGAAGGTCACCAGTTCTCTCCCACGATGGCCCTCGTCATAATTTTCTATCATCTCTTTTACAGACTCTTTGACTAAAATAAAATAAACAGTTACCACAAATTATAAGATTAAAGGTCAATGGTGAAAGTTTTGTATGTTGGCTGAGCAGCAGCACTTTGGTATTTTCACTGCATCACTCGCTATATGTCCAACAAGGAGGATAGAATGTAATATGGGCATAATGGGTCCATAATACAAATCATGCTAAATCATACCAAGAGGAAAAAAAATGAAGAAAAAATGGTTCTCATTAATGTTGTCACCATCTGACGTACACAATGATTTGGAGTTACTCAGATGACATTCCCATTGCTTAAACACCGGTCGAAGGAGCGAGTAGAGGTTCCCATTGTGTGATTCTCCAGTTCTACACAACTCGCTTATCTGGTCACTGAACTCCAGGATTTTCTACACATAAAGAGAAACAGAAGTTAATTTCAGCCAGGATTGCTCAGATATTACAAGCAATAGCTAATGCTTGCACTTACTGTACCTTGCTGAGATAAGGCCCCATGCGCTCAATCTCTAAAGGAGGACCATCATCATAACTCTTGAGCTCGACTCTCACAGCAGACAAGTTGACGTGAATTTGATCACTTAGAGATGGAAGTGAAGCCTGTAAATTAAGGAATAACTCATAATTTAAGTGTTTAGAGCAAGTGTCGGAATATTTTACAATGTTTAGACTTGCCCTGATGTGTTCGACCAGCTCTTTACTGAGTCTGGTGGCCAGGCAGGATATTGTGGCTCTCTGCTCTTGAAGAAGATAACTGGTGGCAACAGAATAAAACAACTTTTAAGTGGCTTTGAACATTACATAAAATATTACAGATAAATGTAGAATATCTACCAGGTTGAATGCAACGTAATACCTGAAGTCCGGGTGATTGGCGAAGAACTCGTTTTCCTGTCTCGTGGCTTCAGCCAGAGGAACGTTTTCATTGATGTCACTCTGGCCTCTACATCGGACAATGGTGAAGCCCTTTTTGAGAGGAACTACTTTACCCTGCAGTACTTGTAAGATGTCAGCCTCTGCTCCTTTATCCACCAGGTCTGGCTTTGTCAATATTGCTGAAGCAATAAAAAGTGTTTGAACAGATATTATGCATTATATCAAGCAAAACTAATTTTCTAATCTAAATAGTCAAATAGATGTGTAATAATACCTAAAGTCCTCGAGCCATCAGGATCAACACCCTGAGCCATTCTAAGTGCTTCTGTGGTTGCGATGTCAACATTGCAGGGAACAACGACTAAATTAATGGTTTCTCTTTTCCCAATGAATTTCAATATCAGGCGTCGAATCTGCAATTATTCAATAAAGAAAATTAAGACGTGAAACAATTCAAACTGAATGCATGTAACATCCATCATGTTGCAGGTTTTATTCAGCAAGTAGTGTCCAGGTTTCACATTTATTCTTTTATATTAAATTGGTAACACTTTACACTAATAAGCATTAATTCATGCTTAACTAATGTACAGATAATACTGAATTAATGTGTAACTAATGATCATATAAGCTATTCATTAATCATTACCACATTAGGAAATAATCAAGAGTATGTAAGGTTAATGTATTAGTTCATACATGAATTGTTATTGATTAAATATGTAATTGTGGATTAATTCCATAATAACTAATTTTTTTAACTAATAATGTCAATTAATATGTTAATTACCAAAATGAGCCAAAGCCTTGTATTTCAACTTCCAGATAATATGACAGGTAAACTAATATGCATTAATACATGATTAATTACTTCATTGTTACTGCAAATTCATGTGCGAATTACTACAATTACTAAATGACTAGTTAATAATGATGTGCCCCAACAAGTAAAGTCATAACAGAATGATGCCTTTGCAAATCATTAGCTAATGATTAATTAAAGCAGACAACTGGAAGTTGAAGTGCAAAGCTTTGACTAATTGTGGTAATTAACACATTAATTTACACTATTAGTTAATAAAATATGTTATTAAGGAATTAATACACAATGACACTGAATTAATAGCAATTCATGTATTACTTAATCTATTAATCATATAGACTCTTTATTAGTTGCTGATGCAGTAATCATTAATTAATGGTTTAGTTCTTCATGAGTTATACATTAACTCATGATTATCTGTGCATTAGTTAAGCATGAATTAATGCATATTAGTGCACCCGTATTGTAAAGTGTTATGAATGTTTTTCTCATTTTTGGATGCTCCTTATAACAGTACGCCTACTTGCATGTACTTACAATATACCAAGAGAATACTGGGTATTATAAGGTAACTACCGGGGTTAGTATCTAGTTTTTACCCAGTTATTGTAATTACTGTAACACTTACATAGTATGTACACAGGGAATAGGACTGTAAGTACTTATTCTAGTAATAACGGGGTAATAACTAGGTACTAAGCCTAACCCAGGTTATTACCTTGTAAATACGCTGTAAGTAAACTAAAATGAAGTGCAAAAATTTTCATATCACCTGGTCTCCAATGTCTTCCGGTTGCCCTTTTACAGGTACTCTTGTTATACCAGGTAGATCGATCAGTGTGAGGTCGCAAACATCAGGTGATGAGATCTCTAAACTGATCAGATCATCACAGATTCCTACCCCATCTCCAGCAAGCTGATTTTGTGCTGTTAAAGACAAACAAATACTCAACATTCATTTATTCAATCTTAAGCTATATATTATAATTTATAAATGATAATAGCTTGATATGTTGCCTCACCCTTTCTGACATAACTTTCAACTTGTGTGGGATCATTAAAGGTCTCTCGCACATCATTGTAAGAGATTATGCCGGTCCATTCGCACCCAATTTTCCGTTTCCTGAGTTTAAGCTCCAGTGGACAGCGAGTTACAATACCTGAATGGACCATCAGAATCAGCCTCCTAACGTATAAATAAGATATATACAGTGTATTTCAGGTGTACAACATACCACTCCCACGAGGCAGAGCGACTCCTGACAGCGCCTCTAGAACAGAGCTTTTCCCTGAGCTCTGGTCTCCCACCACTGCAATGGACGGCAGTGCAAGTTCCTTTTCAATGCCAATCTGCCTCATGAAGTCAATCATCTCAATGTAGGGCCGAACCTGCGCTTCCCACTGCTGCAGAAATATTCCACTGTTCTCGGGACTTAAAAACACATTTGACAGTTACACTGAATTTGTTTCCAAAAAAAAAAAATGATTGATTTATTGAAAGTTTGAAGCCTGCATTGTAAGTTTAAGTGCAGAATAAAAATGTGCCTTACCCATTTTCATCTGAAGAATCAAAATCCAATATTTCTGGTGAGCTGTCCATGACTGAAATCACTGATTGATCCTAAAAAAATGTTTAAGTGCTTTCCTTTAGCTGCAAATGTGTTTTAATTAGAACTAGTTTGGCGAAACAAATCAGTTTCGCATGCATACTATGAACCTTTTATAGGTTTAATATAAGGGGGAGGAGGACTCCACGGATAACAATAGTAAACCATAAGCAGAATTTAGATTTACAGTTTTACAGAAAGGATATGGTCAGCACTTGAACTGACCTTGAGTTAGGGAAACTACAGAATGCAAATATACTGTGGTTTGGGCCATTGTTTTATGGGAACTAGTTGCTTTGTATAGTATTAGCGTGTTTCATGTGCTTATTTTTCAACTATCAAACTTGGAAAATAATTGTTTTCTTAAATTCCATTTTTTATAGTTTAACAGACTCAGATTCCACAATGAGAAAATTATTGAAAGATCATTTGTCACTGTGCTGTATATTTAAGCTATAATATTATTGATGTGACCTGAATGAGGAAACAGTTACCACAAAAGCTGAATTGCTAAATCTTATAAAAAGATGTTTTGTTTTGTCTTTTGCATTTAAACATGCCATGCTGTTTCAGTAAATGATTTGCATACAAAAAAAATTTCAAATGCTATCCCTTGGGCTATGGGTTGCAGCAGTTATTACAAGATGTATTGTATTATAAAAAGTACTGTGGATCTACAACCTCCAACACTATTTCAACATAATTTTATCTTGGGCACGGCATTTTTAGAATGCTGTGTCAGCAAAAAAAAAAAAAAAAAAATGCAACAGTTAAATATATTACGTGTATCTAGCAGCAAAATTTTGTGAGGAAGAAAGGTCCATTGTCAATAATGTAGCTATGTATGCAGAATGTCTCACACAAAAATCACTTTCAAACCAAGAAGTAACCAACTTGATCTTGTTACAAAATCTGCAATGGAGAAATATTCCACCCTCATGTGTAATTCCAGTTCGCATGGATCCCTAATAAAATTAGCTAAAATTTGCCAAACATCAGTAAATGTGAGCCCACTTTTAATCTCAATTTAAAGCTGTCATTTCAATGCTCGAATTAGTCCCCTCATCAACTCTCTACGAAGAAAACATTAGGAAAACATATTCTCTAAAATATTTCTCATTTTAAAAGCTGCATCCTCCTGAATTCACATTTGTTGGTCACATACATACATCATTGAAGCTGCCCCATTTCAGAAAACTAACCATTACATTCCAAAGGAAGAACTTATTATGCTCCATGACGAATAACTGTCAGTTGTATAATGGTTACTTTTCTGAAATGAGATATCGTCAATGACATATGCAGCCTTCAAACTGGGACGCAGGTCTCCCAAAAATGAAAATTCTGTCAGTATTTACTCACCCTCATGTTGTTCCAAACCTCTATGTGTTTATTTGTTCGGCTGAACACAAAGGAAGATATTTGGAAGAATGTTTTAATCAAACAGATCTCATTCCCCATTGACTACCATAGTAGGAAAAATACATACTATGGTAGTCAATGGGGAATGAGATCTGTTAATTAAAACATTCTTCCAAATATCTTCCTTTGTGTTCAGCAGAACAAATGAAGACATAGAGGTTTGGAACAACATGAGGGTGAGTAAATACTGACAGAATTTTTTTTATTTTTGGGTGAACTAACCCTTTAAGTCGAGTCTCAGACCAAAATGGATGTTTTGAGCTTTCTCAAATGAAAGCAATTCAGACAGATCTTGAAACATGTCAGTGCCATTGTTTTGTCTCAAAAGGCACAGCAGTAATGTCTTTTCCTAAACCACATTTATAACAGCGACTTAAATGTTCTAATTGAACTAAGGCGTAATCCTGGCATAATCTAAGCCCTGTCTGTGAAACCAGGCCTAGATTTTGTGGCACTAAATAAATATAAATGATTTAGCACAAAGACTGAAACAATAGCTTTAATCAATGCATCCAAGAACCAGAAAATAGGAGGAATAAACTTAACATGAATTATCCATTGTGTTTTGTACTGAACTGCAATGAACTAGAACTTGTGAACACAGCTGGGAACATATTTCCTCTAAATGTAAATCTTAAGTAAAAGGGGCAACTTAACCTGAAACACTTTAACTTAAATAATTTATTATTTTAAATACCTACAGAATGAGTAACATTTTAAGTGCTCCAGAGTGATTTCAAAATCTCTCGATTAGTTTCTCGAACAAAAATATTAATCTTTTCCTGTCCTCGGCATATGGGGAGTGTGGTTCAGTGTGTCCCGTGGCATTTGTGGCAAGAGCCATGGCGGTTAAAGTCTCTCTGTCTCTTTCAAGGGCCGCCCTGTCCCGTTCCAGTCTCGCTCTGTCCTGTTCCAGAGACGCTCGTTCCCTGTCGATTGCAGCTCGGTCCTTTTCCAATTGCGCTCTGTCTCTCTCCAGTGCGGTTTTCTCTCTGTCCGCGACAGCTCTCTCGCGCTCCACCAGCACTCGCTCTCGGTCCAGGTCTGCGTGCTCCTTCTCCAGTAGCTGTCGCTCTCTTCTGAGTTTGGCTTTTTCGTAGTGTAGCTCGTCTTGAGTCTCTGGGGGGCTTTTTTCCATCGGCCTCTCTTTCACGCTTTCTGCTGTGTCCGGTGAGGGTCCATCATCGGCTACCGTCGCTTGAGTATTGACCTCGATGACTGAATGAGTCAGTAATTCTAAAATATCGCTCCCCATTTCTACCTGATACATCTTCTTGCAGGGCTGGGCTGCACATTCGGTCTCATCCGCCAGATTGGTCAGTAAGGTCGGTTTAGGAGGGTCGACGTCGCTGGGATCGCCATCTACTGCCTTTTCCATGAGTCTGAACCACCGCCAGGATTCAGGTTTAACCGTTTCGACGTCCTTCGCAAGAGCTTTTAAAACCTAGGCAAAAAGCGAAGAGAGAAAACTACATTAGGACAATTGCATGCAACTAGATTTGTATATTTTCTGAAGAAAATAAAGTATGAGTGCTTCATTTTAATAACATAATACAGACCCTATGCATCCATCTTACCTTGTATTTGCATTTTAAGTTCTCCCACTTTCGTTTTGCTCTTTGAGAAGTAATATTTCCATTCAGGTTTGATTTTGTCTCTTGAATGAACATCCTGCAAACAGAAAAAAATCTCTTTGTCAATTTCTTATTTCAGTTGAATATAGATGAAGACTGGGGTTTTTAGAACTATTATGGTGACACTAATGTCTTTGAAAAATTTGAGATATTATTTTTTTTTTAAACATTTTTAGGGCAGTCAAAATGAATGTTTAATAAGAATTAAAATGTATAATATTATATCAGTAATTTTATTTGTAGATTTTTTATATTGTATAATAATTTCTAAAAATATATTATTGTATAAAATAAATTATATTTATATTATAACCATTATTTGAGCTGTTTATTTCTAATGAGATCTCTTTTGCCATTGTGACCTTAATCTGGCTTTTTTGGTGCTTTATGAAAATATTCTTCGTAAATCTGCTTTGTAACTATATTTATTAAAGACTGCTAAAATAATTAAATGTATTTATTTGATTTAACATTAAAGTGTAATCTAACTAATCTAAAGTGGGTAGCAACAAATACAAAATCAACTTAAAATAACTAAACATTTGCTAAATATTATAAATGATTAAATATTGCATATGCATAGCAACTTAGAAAAAAAATAAACTTAAATAATTGATGAACAATACAGTCAATAATTAATATAATCAATATTTTTTATTGTTAGTATTACACAATATAAATTGATTATTATTATATATGAAGTATGTGTCTTTATATGTTAGAAAGGGGGTTACAATAAATAGGGGTCCCTGGGAAGAAAAAATGTGAAAACCCCTTTATTAACAGTTCTTTATTGTCAAAGAAAATGAGGATACAAACAACATGTACATTAGATGCAGATACATACTCCCAGCCATTTCTGCATGTGTTTCTCCAGCCTGAGAATAAATAGCCATGGGCCATGCGCCACCTGATCAGTGTCTCTGTGTCCTTGTGAGACCCTGAAACAGAACCGCAATGCAAACAAACAGGACAATATGAAGTCACTATAGGTTTGTACATGTGATATACAAAACAAACAGCCCAGTCAAACCACATTATAAACACTGATAACTGATGACAGTCTGAAATAATAGTGATGAATCCTCATTTATTAAGGTATTTGCAACTGCGCATGTCATATAAATTAAATTGGTTTTAAATGCACGTTAAATTACATATGAACTCATAAAAGAGAGTTAGAGAAATGCGCGAAAGTTTTGCATGCGTGCAGACACAGTGCAGCTTTACTGAATGACACTCACACTGTTGAGATGACTGCGCCATTTCTTAAATTGAGAGAGGTGGACAAACACCTCTAATGAGATATAAAGTCATATCATGAATATTATGGATTTCTTTAATCTCTTCTTCATCAACCGTTTGTTGCAGACAGCACTTCTTCACAGCTTTTCCCGTTTCTAACAGACAGACGAATGATGTCAGATTATTGCCCTCTAGCTGTCAGGAGCAAAACATCTGAATGAAATTGCATTTCATATTAAGTTATAATAAATAGTAAATCTACACGTTTATGTGAAATAAGATTCTAAATAATGCAACAACAAAAAGCGCTAAATCATTTTTTAAAGCTAATGAATAAAAGCTAAAATAAAATACAACAGGCATATTATATAAATAGGCCTACTATTAAAAACTTAAACTAAAGGAATAAATGTTTCCTGCAAGTAACTGAAATAAGTTTAAAGTGAAGCACTAAAATCACTGGAAATATAAAATAACTACAAAAAATATATATTATAAAACTGAAAAGCTAATAAAAAATTAAAAACCACATTAAAAAGTTAGCTGAAAATATTATTCAAAACTACTAAAATAACATTGATCAACAGTCATTGGGTAAATTATTTCTTGTCTGGATTATTTATCTGATTCCAAAAAGTAAATTGCCTACTTGTTGCAGTCTAAAAAAATACTAGTAATTAGACTACAGTTACTTCTCTATTACATGATTACATGTTATTGTTCTCACATTTTATTTATTTATTTATATTGCAACACATTGTTACAATTTGAGTTATCACTCACTGAGTCATATAACCATGTATTACTGTCTTTTGAAGGCATTAAAATGTACAAATTCACGCCATTTCGATTTTTGTTTCAAAATGGTACAAAGTTTGGTACAATATGTTATCCTGTTCAAGTCGATGTGGAGAACGAGTTAGGTCAAAAGTAATCAAAACGCCATAATTGAATGTTTAATGTAATGAATTACATAACTAGGTTTTGTCATGTAATTTGCTATCAGTGACTAATTAAGTAATCTAACCACTGTCAACAGTAAGATTTTTCTGAGAGAATTAAGATTTTGTGTTGGTATAGTTGCATCCAAAAGTCTAAATGCTTTTATTTTGAATTATTTTTATGTAATATTATTTAATCTGCATCTTTGTAATATACAGAATTAATATACATTTATTATAATAATATATTTTTTATTTTTTATTTAATTTCACATTTTGTTAACATTTGAGTGGAAATTACACTTAAAAACTGTGAGACCAGTTGTTAGTCTAGTGTATATTTTTTAGTTCTAGGTTTATTGTTGAAAACCTTACCGCTTATTGAAAAAAAAATTGAACTAAGTTGTCACAAATGGAACCTGTCATTAAACAGCTTTTTAACAAACTTTTAACACTAAAGTAATAAACAATAAAATCTAAAGCTACAAAACTAAAACCCTGTTAAACTATATTCAAGTCTCTCTTGCGCATCTGAATGAAAACACAGCGGACCACCAATCTTGGGTTTTGACCTTTATGGCACAAACGGTATACTTAGACAGACAGACACTTTTATATTACATTATATCAGAAATAAAGCATCACATTCTGTGTTTCTTAGTCAACGCTCACAAATAATTTAACAAATCTCAAAAACATATTAATTTAAGGGCGCTTGTGCACCCTACCTATCTATGTGGTAAAGGAACTCCAGTCAAGTCAATACTGTGTTTGATAAATGTGAAAATTACAAAAAAAAACATATTATTTTAATAAAAATAAGGTGTTTAAATGTCTCTTCAGACTGCGAAGACAACAACCCAAGAAGCATTCAGATATCCCATATCTCACAGTATTTTCCCTGAGGTTTGCCTCATTCTCAGAGTTGCTTCACATTTTTTCAATTACTCTTTCAAGTAAGAATATTAATTTTTCTCTGTTCTTTTCATGAGGGCAGTCCAGTCCATTGCATCCTGAACTGCTTTTTACGCGATTTGTAAAATCCACCGACTTTCTGTCTCTTTCAAGGGCCACTCTGTCCCTGGCCAATGCATCTCTGTCTTTCTGCAGTCGGGCTCTGTCCTGTTCCAATGACACCTTGTCTCTTTTAACCGCAGCTTTGTCCTTCTCTACCTGGGCTCTGTCCCGATGAAGAGCCGCTCTTTCCCGATCTGCAAGGGCCCTTTCCCTCTCCAGAAGAGCTTTTTCTCTGTCCAGGCCTCCAAGCTCTTTCTCTAAAAGCTGTCTATCTCTTTGAAGTTTGGTTCTCATGATGTCCAATGAATAGCTCTCCGCTGTATGTTTGCCTTTTCCCTCCTTATCCAGATGTGGTTTAGTGGATGCTGGCAGATTCACAGAAGTTCCTTCCTCTTCCAGAAATTCCAATATTTCCCCTTTGACTTTGATCTGACGTAACCTCTTACTCGGATGAGGCGAATTATCATTTTCAGCTTCTGATGTGATCACTTGCTGGCTGATCTTTTCTTCAAACTCTTCACTCAGAGCATCGTCCATGAGATTGAACCATTTCCAGCAGGTGGGGTTCTTCTCCACGCCGGTGGGAGGATATTTTGCATCCTTGAATTGGTAAATTCATTAAACTGTTGAATATGTTTGCATTTAAAAAAACACAATTTGCAGTGAGACCAACCTTATATCTTGCCTTCAGGTTTTCCCACTTTTTGGCAATCTGCTCAGTGGTCATCTTTTCATCAAGCCCCATTTCTCTGAGTATTGCACTAAGGGGGGGGGACAATTAACAATATAATAATTTTTAATCAGAATACAGGCTGTGAGAGATCAGTGCAAATTCTAATGATACAAATCGCACCTCCAGGCTGTTTTTGACGAATTTTTCCTCCCGTCAAAAAGCGCTGAGTTGCTCGACCGCAGCTGTATCAGTTTTGTGATATCCTCAGTAGACACTAGTGCACATAAAAGAGCCAGTTAGTTAGCTTAATGCTCACATTACTTATTAGTTTCGCGCGAAATCGAAAGACTTACTTTTATAGATGTGTTTAGAGCTGGTCGACGCTGAATCCATATTTTATATCACTTCGTAAAACAGATTTCTAGGGCCCTTAATAGTGCACGTTGGCAGTGTGCTTCTGTTAACATTCCCTCCCAGGGAAAATGGCGCCGTACAAGCACATCCTGGATAGGCTGCCTACTAAGTTCCCTTATATTGAAGGAGAGAATATGCTTCTTAGGAATGCTTATAAAACTACTTATCGAAATGAAAAATCTAGTTTGACCTTAAACAGAATTACTACGTGTGCGTAAAACATTAAACTCAAACGCACCAACGAGATCTTTCTATGGCTACTGACTATTACTAGGCTAGAAAAGACCAAACCAAAGACCAAAGAAAGGAATTAACATTAAACGGGGCGTGGCTTATGTATATATAATAATTTTAGCTACTCTCTGTGTATTTTCGATTAAAAGACAGACTATTTAAGTATTTAGTGTCCTTATTTAGGTTTTGTCATACGGTATTCACAAACAACTGTGATTGGTCTATGCCGAACAGCGGTGAGAAAAATTACAGGCACCACTGGACAATCATGTGATAGCTGTTACTTTTCTCAGCGATGATTAGAATTGACCAATCAAAGTTGTTGTGAAGATAAGGATTTTTAAAATATTTCTTTTCGTGGGTCAGTTGCATGCTAACTTTTAATATAGGCTATTGATAGGGGTTTAAAAAAAACCTATTAATAGGTTTAACTAATTATAGTTTTTAGGGAATAAAGGTACCCAATAATAACGTCCTGAGATTTTTAAAGTACTCGTGGAGGTTGCTGTTCTCAGCCATGCGCCACCTGGAGGATGATAACTTTTCTCCCATAGAAAACCATGTAGAAAACATCCCAAGCAACACATTTCCACCCAATGGTGAAGAGGGATAAATTAGATATCCCAATATAAGCAGATGGTCGTTGTGTTTAGGATATGAAAAGTACATCTTTCCACAAATTCCACAAGATTAAAATGTAAGTTCAAAGAAGAGTTGGGTCTATGAAAGTATGCCCTTAGCCCAGTGAAGAAAAAAAACAACAACATAGTAGCTATCACTCTACACAAAGGCACAATGTGAGATTGGTTTTAATATAATAATAATGGGTTATAACATCTCCACGTCAGATTTACCTATAAAATAAGTACAGTGTTCTTTATGTAGGCAGTGCTATTATCCTATCCAGATATTCATGTTTGAAATCTCAACCAATGCATTTGACCTTTACAAGCCTCTGCTAAACTATTAATAATAGAGAGGGACTTCTTCCCTAATGAAGAAACAGTCAACAAGTCCTATCAGGATGGAGTGTCAACATACAATTCATCAACTAATTGGACAAGAGAGATGTGGCCCAGTTAATGCATATATGCCAAGCAGCTTATGCATGAAACTTTCAGATGTATTTAAAAGGCAGGAAAGTGTGTATGGCATATCATTTGTGCCAACAAAAAAAATGTTTGAATGGTTTTTACAATGCATTTGTCTATGTCTATATTGTTAAACCCAGAAAACAAGACATCGTCCGGCCAATCAAATTGCCAGGGCGGGCTTTATACGATGATGGACAGATGATCTCCATTTGTTAAAATCAGTCAAGTCGCGCTCCAACCGTGTTATAAAGTTGAGACAGGGCCGACAAATGCGAGCAGATTTGTTTGCTTTATTGTCGAGATCTTAATCTTAAACGCAGAACTTGTTCGTATATACATTCACCTTTTCTGTTTCTCTCAAAAATGCTTTTTGGGGTTGCAAATACTTTGCGAATCCTTAAATTCTTTTCACAACACCCGCAAAAATAATTTACACTTAGTATTTTACTACTTCCAACGTGCGTGCAGTTGAATTCTGTTGACAACTATGGTTCGGTTAAGACACGTCTCATAATGAAAGCCCTATGGAGCAGTATCAGACTCCCTTTCTGACTAGAATATCATGAGAATGACAAAGTCAGGCTAGTTCAGTGCAGTATTAAGGAGAAAGTGCTCAGCAATGGTGTGACTTATGCATTTGCACATGGTAAATATACCACATAGACATAAACAACATTACATTTTTTTACGATTGCTATGACAGATTTTAACAAGTAAAATTTTTTCTAAAACTCTTAACACATGTGCACTACATCTGTCTGTGTAAGCTCTATTAACACATTTCTTGTTGCTTTAACACAAAATGCATATAATTAACACAAATTACTTGAACTTCTTTTACACACAAGCTCAAACAAGACCAAAACAATAGATTTTTACAGCCAAATTTACCAATGCTTTAACACTGTATATGTCAGAACAGATAACATCATGTTCTAAACCTAACCTTACAGGCTAAAGTCAAGGTAAACAGCAGCTTAGATTGTGAATTGAAACACACATATATCCCCTGTATTTTATTCTATTGTTGAGAAACAGCTGATTGAATTTTGTAAATACGGGACACTGATGCATTTCACAATTCCAGTGCAGTCATGGCCTGGTTTGATCCCATCAGAGGATGATGTCCCTTTTCCTTGCCCATTACTCCCCTTTCCCTTTCTTAGCCTGGAGATGGAAGGTTTTTGACCATAGTCCACAGGGCCAAATGTCCCTCTAGACATCCCAGCTGAACACTGCCAGGGGTGGATAAGGAATGCCAAAATTCATCCCATGATGCTGTGATGTGGATGAGAACATGTGGCCAAATGGAGAATACCAGGATACTGTAAGATGGCTTTTTTGTTTTTTCACATACAGTAATACTGTAAATGGCAGCTATTTATTTTTGTTATCTTGCAGGAATGTTACTGATTTGGTAGACATGAATTGTGTCATTGTATTGTTGTTTTTTTGAAAATCAGTGTTGGAGTTTAGTTTACAGTGTGTGATTTTGAGCATGAAATTAACCGTTTTACCATTTGTGTGTTGTAGGTGTGTTAAAAGTTTAGGAAATTTGTTAAAAGTATTGAAACAATTATCATAGCGATTGTAAAAAACTGTAACGGTTGATTTTCACAGGGGGACTTTAAGTACTTAATGACATGGACAAATGTACAGTAAAAAGCAGTCGATTCCTTTCTGACACATATTGAACATCATACAGAAGTGGAACGAGCAAAACTCTGTTACATCGATATATTGCCCACTCTACTTTATCGTATTGATAACAAAATGCATTTTGCATCATCAGTTCAGTCATGTGAAAGGGTGTCTTTTGTTGTCCAGTGTGGCGCAAGGGGGCTAATCTCTGTGCATATGTCCTTAAAAGCACTGATGCTGTTTTCCTCTTAAATTATTAAGCTTCTTCAGCGGCTTTAAACCATTGAGAGAAGATTAGAGAGGTTATTCTGTGACGGTGTGTTTGTGTGTGCGCGTGAGGTTGATGGTGTGTTAGTGTCTTCTACGTTCTGTTTGTGCAAGGATGCTATTCAATATCTCAATGTGAGCACTCCAACAGAGGCTGATCGATCCAGCGGTGCCAATTAAACCCCAAGCCCTTGTCTTTCAGAATCACGTTGGCCCTTATAAAGTGTTGCATCTGTCACTCAAACGACCAAAATGGCTATTTTGTACTTAAAATCAACATCTGGATCAGATACGGGTATGTATTTAACATGTTTAGGTGTAGAAATACAATCTTATTAGAGCATGCATGTGTTTCTACTCTCAATAGTGCATTTGAAAGAGTTTTTGACATGCACTGTTTTGTAATTTCCCTCTATGTGAATCTGTGTCTCTCTAATCCAGCAGTCTGTATCCTGTGTTGGGGAAGAAGAGGGGGTTGTAGGCTATGTGTTTCTGTAATCTTGCTATGTCTGTGTGGAACTGTGTTGGTAATCCTGCTGTGTGTGTGTGTGTCTTCAATGTAATCCTATGACAGCGAGCAGTTGTGCACGTGAATGGTCGTTATGCCTTGTGCGTTTAGTATCATGTTACGCGGTATCGCCGGCTGCACAGGCACACACTCGACTCCATGTGTGGACAGGGTTTGACATCATCAGCCGTCATTGCGGCACGGAGGTGATACGCGAGGGCAGGGCCTGGATCAGGAAAGACATTTGGCTTGATCTCTAATTTAGCAGAGGCGTGGCTGGGGGAGGGGAACGACAGGTTCGGAATGACAAACTAGAGTTAGGATGAAGATAGTAAGTAGTCTCAGATTAGCTGTTCCAACTTTTTAACCATTATGGGAAAATCGAAAAATCTGGTCTCATGTTGCAGATTTTGTGGGTTTAAAAAATGGGAAAGTGTATTAATCCAGGTGTTTAAGCGATGAAGTAATGTAATATCAAATAACACTACACTTAATTGTAATCAAGTAGGCCTATTTCACATCTGCTTTGGTATGTTGGTCAACACACCAAAATATGTGTATGTAACAGAGGCCAACTAGTATGAGCTGTGCATGTAAACCTCACTTAGCCTGCCTGCCTCCCAAGCCAAATTTTGCTCTGAACAGGTCTAGGGCCCATTACATGTAGTGCTGTGACCCAGTTGAGAGTGAGGTTTAGATGTGTAGGTGTAATGGAGGCAAGGTAGTAGTACCTCTCACCTGGCCACAAGAGGCAATGTAACTGACGCTAGAGGCTGGGTTCGAATTACGGGGGTATTGGGGGGGGAGGAGGGGTCCGACCCGCCTAGATGAGGCTTAGACCCTCCCAAAAGAGATGAAAAGAATAGTTTGGGGGGTACTGAAAAGAATTTAATAAGAATAATGTCAGCCTATCTAAAACTTGTACCATATACCAACAATGCAGGAAATGCGTGTTATTTGCTGGTTCTTCATGTACTCGTCACTGTCCTGAAGTGCGAAAATCAGCCTTTTAAATATCAACTGCCAACCCTCTCAGTCTTCACTCTTCATCGAGAAAGGAAATGTGAGTATTGCGCTTAATTTGCCTCATCTAAATAATTATTCAACACAACCTAACTTACTGCTTTCATTTTCTAATGTGACTTATACAGCAGTGTTGTGCTACGGAGCCCGGGATGTCCGTGGGGGGAAAAAACAATCAGTGTTGACAGTTTTGCAATCCGTCCGCTCAGTTTATAAACCATAACGTTACTCACGATTTTTTTAACAGTTTTTTTAACCCTCGGTTTAACAAATCGTGCTCAAGGATTAATAAATAGCAGCTAACGTTAATGCTACCCCCGAGTTTCTATCCGCGCTCTCAGATCTGTAAACCGTGCCTTCAGTTTTTGCAAATTCTACCCACAAATTCATAAACCGTGCCAACGCCGTGCCAGTCGAAATAGTTGTACCCCCCGAAAAGTCCTTGTTAGTCCGGCCGACTCCCATTCCGGGGACACCATTGGGAGTGAGTGGGACTGGAGGGTTACATGTAACGTTAACGTTACTTCTTTAAAACATGACAAAATATTTTTAAAATATGAATCAAAATGTACTTTAAAGTTAAACGTTTAATTTTACCCTATCACAAAGTGTACCTTTTTTAAAACTGTGCTTAAGTGTGTTAAACATTTAGCATTTTAGTTTAATCATATTAGGCCAGCAGCAATTCCCTCTTTTTAAGTTTTTAAGTACACCAAAAGTGCACATTACATTAAAAAAGCACATTTCTTATTTTTCGTCTTTTTTTGTCTTTTTTTGTACCAGGGGTTGATATAGCAAAGGTGGAGGTAGGGATGGATGCTCAATCAAACCTGAGCTACTGTGCAGCGGGTTTAGCGATGGAGCGCGCGTCGCGAGAGTAGAGGATAGGCAGAACTATTTATAGCTAATCCTGTTTAAGCGAGGTCACGCTCTCTACCGTCCCTAAGACAGAGCCGTGGAGTTAAACGCTCGCGTGCAAGCCTACGAGGAGCATCGCCTGCGCATTTGGTTCATTCCAAACAAAAAAACATCCCAAGAGGCTATTTAGCATTATAAATATCACAGGGGATTTTTTATATGCTTATTTGGCTTATATTGGACAACACATTCCAACCATTTTCAGATTTATTTTTATTTTTATAAATAGTATTCTTCAAGTAGCCATATCCTTAATCTTTAGACAAAAATACGAATTCACTCTTATATTAGATGTGGCTGGATACTGGAGCTAAAGGCTTCAATAAGATAATTCTGCACTATGGCTCTCTTGTTGATAATCATACATCAAGTTTATCACGGCCCGCTTGTCCATCACATCGCCCTATCTTTGCTGTTTGCTGGTGATGACAGCTGTTTCAACAAGGGATGACACCTGTACCTGGGACAAGCGCTGGCCAATGGGAGTCTGCGTTAAATCCCGAGCTGACGTAAATCTTCCACAGACTCCAGCGCGGTGGGCGGGTCGTTACGGATCGAGTTGTAGATCCACTGCGCGAGACTACTGATGCCAAGTGGAACTGACGCGCACCGGTTCAAAGTGAGTAGCCCACAGATGTATGTAATGAAAATGCATTATTATACGGTATATAAAAGGACTGTTTCAGATATTACTGTAGGGACCAAATTACATTTTGATCAAATGGCAAGTGATAACAGATTCCGGTTAATATCGGAGTATAGCCTAAGTTATCTTAAAATTTTAGCTTGGGGAAACCGCGTCGTTTTTGCGTGGCTTTTAGGATTTCCTCCTTATGTTGTGCTTTATACTTTCTGACAGCAAAATATGATTCTTTATGAAAATTCATTAGTGTTCCGTCCCTTTCTAAATATTCCCCAGACTTAGGCTATGCAACGAAGAAAAAAATAATGGTGTTTTTTTTTCTCTCAGATGATTTTTAATGTGAAGCAGTATTACATGTTTAGATACTAAGGCCTATTTCTGTTAAAGTTCGCGTGCGTCTGTCGAGTTATGTGATTGAGAGACTGTCGTTTAGTCTTCCTTCTTGTAGCCTTAACTTCATGCTCATATATCGCTTGCAACACAGAATAATGGGCCAATTACTGCGCGCAATGCTGTTTGTGTTGCCAGAAGGATTTTGCATGATGGCACAATGACTTCATAATCATAACTTCCTGCATCATGCTTTCTGCGTTGGTGGCCATGAGCTTTAGGTTTGATTTGTCTTCAGGTCATTGCATGTTTATTGCATCTATCATTTTATGGTAATAAAATAGACTAAGAGTAGAATATGTTTATAATTTTATGGTGATGAATGTCATAATGGTAACAATGTATGCCGTTTTGTTTGGAGTTGTCAAAACAAAATGTGGTAATGTTAACACTTTATTTTAAGGTGACATAGATACACGTTACCACATAGTAATAAAAGTGAATTATGCATAATTACAAGTTACTAACCCTAAACCAAACCCCTAACCATAAGTCTTGTAAGTATGTGTAGTTAATTAATATTACTTAGTAGGCTACTTATTTGAGTAATTACAATGTAACTATCTCAACTTAAAATAAAGGGTTACACTTTATTTTTAAGGTGTCATTGTTAGAGTTTATTTATATATTTAGTAATGAGTACATGTGCTGGTTAGGGTAGGATTAGGGTTTGGTTAAGGGGTTAGTAGTTGCATGTAATTATGCATGATTTACTATTATTATTTTGGTAAGTACATGAAATATGTAACAAGGACACTGTAAAATAAAGGATTACCAAATAAAGTGTAACCCAAAATGTTGATGGGGGTCTCAAAATATGTACAATTCAGCAATGTTTTTTGTTTAAGTAACCACAAAGTTAATATCCACAGACGCTAGCGAACATATGGTGATGACTACCATAGCAACAGTTAGCTGCTCGAGAGGTTTCCTCATGTCGACAAAACATACTACTATTTATCTTTTTATTATAGGTTTACACATTTGTCACTCAAAAAAACGTAAGTATTTTGCTTTAAAAGTTCTTTAAGATAAAGTTAACTAACTCGCTTTGTAAAAGACAACTTGGGGTGCAAACATCATATAAAAATACCATCACATACCAACAATGCAGGAAATGTGTGTTATTTGCTTTGCTAAAAGCGCGAAAATCAGCCTTTTAATTATCAACCGCCAATTGGACTCATTGTCGCAGTCTTCATCGAGAATATTATACACTCAGGCATATTATACACTCACGAAAATACTTTATTACTTGAACGAAGTAAATATACATTAATGAGCACATATATTTTTGAAAGAACTAAGTGTTTTTAGCTAAGAATAAACTAAAAGAGTTACACAGTGTAGCTTTAAAAGGCTTTTGATACTTTATTTTGAGCCGTTTTAAAACACCAGTTATTCTTGTTTCTGCCATAGGCCTAAATATGGAAGAGCCATTGCCAACATATGGCGCTTTTCCACTACACAGTACCAGCTCGACTCGACTTGACTTGACTCGCCTTTGTTTGGTTTTCCACTGTGTAAAAGTTACCTGTACCTGCTTTCAGGTACTTTTTTTTGTTCCATCTCCGGCGAGGTTCTGAGCGAGCTAAGGCGAGCTGAACTGGTACTAAAATGTAACGTGAAAACAATGCCGACTGCTTATTGATCAGAGAGAATCGTCACCATTCACTGCGTATCCAGAATATCCCAGACATTTTTAAATAGTTTGGCCAGAGATAGTTACTACTATTATTATGGCAAATACGCCGTGGTCAAACGAGGAGGTGCAGACTTTTCTTAGTTTGGTTGCCGAAGAGAGGATCCAGCGAGAGCTTGATAGGGCAACGAGGAACGAAAGGCATCACTATGACGACCGGGTATTATTTGTGGCAGTACTGTCTGCAATGGAAAACGGCGAGCCGAGTCGAGTCGAGTCGAGCTGGTACTGATCATGGAAAAGCGCCAATAGACTTTAGCCAGTGTGCTTATCTATGCAAAGTGTATTATGACAGTTATGTGAACGTCAAATTGATATTTCATGTCATACAGCAAATATACAATACTGAACTTATTAGATATGTTCTAAGTTAAAGTCCGGTAAAATAAGAAGATATTCCTTTCAAACGCTCATTCATTAACACTTCTCACTTATTCCCTTCATTTAGACAGTAATATCCACATCTGATGCATGTGACTCACACTTCTCATTCACAGCATATGGATTTTAATTTGACACATTGAAGAAGGTGCAGCTGTGTGTGGACATTCTTTATAAAAGTCCGATTTTAATTTTACAATACCAGTTTGGACGTCACATAAAATGATTGTGTATAAAACCTCAAATAGTGACATTCAAGCTGTTTCTTTATGAAATTCCCCTTTAGTTTATTTGTGATCCAAATAAATGTACCGAATAAAAGCTTCTTTGTTTAATACAGAATAGTAACTCTTGGGCTCTATCCGGCTCCCTCAGAAGTCTGAATGAATTGTGGGTACTCTAGGAATGAGTAAACGTGTTTGTCTGTGTTCAACAGTGGATACTCTTCCATATATACAGCAGCCATGGCTGTGTGTCTCACTACTGCCACGGATTGTCTAATTAGATTAAGCAAGAAGCTTTCCTAAGATAATCATTCAGCAAGCCATTTCCTTTAATGGAGACTGTGCTCCTCAAGACTGTAAACTGAAGGTCAAATAATTTGAAGAAAAGGATCATTTTTGGCATGTCGCTTTGTAATACAGACTCTTGTGGTGTTGTTTGGGGTAATTGTACATGACAGCGAGTCACACAGTCTCTGAAATCAGCACCTTCTGACTGTGCTGGTCAAGGTGCTGCGTTTGTCTCGTTGCAGGAATGGAAACAAATCTGTGAGTATATTCTTTTTCGTCTGTTTAATGATAATGAATTGAAGTATGTCGACTGTCACGGTGGGTTTTAGTTTAGCACTTGTGTGAAATAATGATTTCAGTCCTTTGATTGACATGTCAAGGTTGGATTTTGTTGTTTTCTTCTCTAATTGGGAAAAAAGACATATTTGACACTGATCTTGCGACCAAGCATTTAAGGTCTGAAGAAATATGAGGTGCTTTAAAGTCTTAAAACTGCAGATATGTTTAAGATAACCAGAACATATTGTGTTGTCTATGACCTTTGAGAGGACTTTAGATGTCACTCCAAACAGCCTTTAAATCCTAACATAATTTACAATTACGTTGATTTTATTGGCGATTTGCAATGAATATTGTTTGTTCATTTGTTTGTTTGGTCAATTCAGAGTTATTATTGTTACGTAAACTATTTCCAAAATGTTAATGAAAAATATAGTAGTATAAATAAGGCCAAAATAACAGTGGTTTGATCATCTGTTCATTTAGTTATGTTTTCTACAACGTTATTTCCCACTGTATTTTGAACAGAACTTTTGAGTCGAGTCTATTGTTCTTGGCAGGCCTCTTCTAGACGAGATGCCAGTTTTATGTAACAGAACTAATTTTAGCATTCCGCTCTTTAAGCAGACGTAACGGATCTTTCCACTGAAAGGTCATTACAAAAGCCTAATGTCACTTTGTATACCTATCAACATCATATTTAACAGTGACACATGGTTTGATGTGACTTCCTTTGTTGATTGACAGTGGTATCACTGGATCTGGCAGTTGTGACAGGACACAAATAATCACATTTTATTTGGCTTCAGGAGCTAAATGTTCATAAACGCTGACATTGGAATGATAGAGCATGTAATGAACTTGCTTTCTGGTTTTGTTTCAGATGTAACTCGGTGCACACCTGATGATTTGACCTTCAGTGACCCCAATCAAACGAAGATGAGAGAAGAGACACCAAAAAATCAAGTGGAAATGGCATTCGAATTACACCTGGTTTGTCATCAAAAGAGTTGCTTTTTGCATCCCTGAGGAAATAAGTCTGGATATTGTCACCGCTTGCCCAAGGGGAAGCCACTTCTCCTCAGTTTATTGGTGCGCTTCTTTGGGACCATGGCCAGAAACTCATTCCGTGGGTCGAAGTACAAGGCAGAGGCCAATCATGATGGAGAGTTTGGCTGTACACTCAAAGAGCTACGCTCTCTCATGGAATTCAGAGGGACAGATGGATTACAAAAGATTCAGGAGTGCTATGGAGATGTTCAAGGACTCTGCTCCAGGTTAAAATCATCACCAACAGAGGGTAAATATTTCATTAATAATTGACAATAGTATTGTCTTTTTTTGTTATTTCCAAAACAAGCCCACTTTGTGCATAACTTCATATTTGGGTTACCTGGAAAAGTGTAAATATTTACTGTGCTTGTCCGATTTGCTGTTTAAGTCATTTCAACTCATTTTTTTAAATATTGCCTAGATGAATTTTGTGTAACTTAAAAATAAAGTTGAAATTGGTCAAATCATTTTGATAAAGTAATGGAAAAACACGTTGCCATGACTTATTGATCTTTAAAAAAAAATGTGTACACACTGTAAAAAATATTGTTGGTTTAACTTAAAAAATGAAGTAACCTGGTTGCCTTGAAATTTTAAGTTGATTGAACTGGAAAAGTGAGTTAATAGAATGAAGGAGAAAAAATGTTGTGATAACAAATCTTGAAATTACATAGGAAATAAGCATGCACAATTAAATATCCAATATCAACTGATACGAGAAATGTACAAAATCTCTAATGTCGTCCAGTTACCGATATGGTCCCGATATATCATGCATACCTAAAAAGAAACATCACTTTCAGCTCTGCTGAGCCACAGGTCTTATTAAACCAAGTAGTTTAGTGACTCTGAGGCTGATTTAGTCTGGTGGTTAATTATACTATAGATCTGAGCTGAGCAAAGGTTGAATCTGATCCATGACCTCTCACCATTTTGCTCCTGAGAAAGGCATTTAACCTCAGGCCCCACCAGGAAGATTGTCTCTGCAACAAGTGTACTGTACACTTAATAAATGCGACAACTAATCGGCCATTAGACATTTCAAACTTATTTTTCCATTTGCTTGTGTGCGTAGCATTTAAGAACCATAAAGCTTTGATCAAGGACAATATATTAGCTTTTAAGACTCTCTCTCAGCATCTCCTTTGGATGATGCAGCCCATAATGAGGTATAGTTCGTCTGCATGCTCCAGGTGACCACTTTATGCAGCCTATTTTTGACCATATTAGGGAGGATTTTCATCTAGCACATGTAGATTTTTTTTCCAGCTTATGAACGATAAAAACATTGACAGACAATCAGAATATAGTTATGGTTAGTTTTTGTTCTTGGTGTGAACTGGCCTCCTTCAGCATTTACGAACTAATACATTATCAAAAAGTTGTATCTGTTGCTAATATTTTTTAATGGACATTTGTTATTTGTTCATGTATTAACTGACATGAACTAATGGGAGCTTATTGTAAAGTGTCAATGATTTTTTAAATGATTGACAACCCTAACATTTTAGTCATTATGTACGTTATGTAAGTGTCTTTCTAAGTGCCCATGGTTAGGAGTCAATGCTATAATGAATAACAATATTTAAAGCTACACTGTGTGATTTTTACCCCCATCTAGCGGTGAAAAGGATTGTGACGATCCAGTGATTATTAGTTTCTGTTCCTCTCAATTCTGATTGAACTCCTACGGTGGCCAATGTAGTCCAAGATTAACATGGCTTCCTGTTCGACCTCGTCCACGAGTGTTAACCCAAACGTAAACGCAAAAGGCGAAGCTTGAATTAACGGGTATGTCCCTCTTTGGCTAATGTACTTTCAAGATGGAGAGGCAACATGGCAACCGACATTAGATCCCCTTACCCGTATGTATTTTCATTGGCATATTTTACACTCACGAGAATACTTTATTACTTAAACGAAGTAAATATACACTAATGAGCACATATATTTTTGAAAGAACTAAGTGTTTTTAGCTAAGAATAAACTAAAAGAGTTACACAGTGTAGCTTTAAAAGTTGAATTAACCTCCCTCACACTTGTAGTCAAATCTCAGTTATTAAGTGTCAGTCAGTTCAAATATGTTTAACC
Source organism: Pimephales promelas (assembly GCF_016745375.1). The sequence continues at coordinate 38,522 of NW_024121487.1, forward strand.
ACTGCATTGGAAATGATTGCCTTTCTTGCGTAGCAAATGGCATCTGGCCTTTGTCACTTAATCATCATGGTCATCATCAAAGTGACCATGTCGTCTTAGATTCCCTTTCCATTTTGCACATTTCACCTTTTTATTCATCTCCTTCTGTGCTTAGTTTAGACCAATCCATATATCCCAACAAACTCAACTCCAATCATTTGTCTTACACCATGATAGCTTATGTTTCCCTTGATAATTCCAGTGAAATATGTTTACAACTACTCTTGTGATTCTTTCTTTTAAGATTTGGATGTGCATTATAAATTACACAGCCTTCCTGTTTTGAAAGACTCTCTTGTAACAATCTGATCTTGATTATTGGTGCATTAAGTCAAGATTTATCTTGTCATCCATCTATATTGTTTGGTTCGATTTGCACTGGCTTACTGCCCTGTGCTGACATATTTAGCTTTGTCATGAGCCATAACAGACAGTTGTAGTTGTGACAGGTGGGACCAGATCAGTTTACCTCATGTAATCTCACTCACCTCAAACCGAGGCAGGCTCTTCATTGCTCCGCTTCACACTAATCTCGCTGGCCGCTGCCCTGCTGCATGGGGTTTGCATTAATTTTTGCCCTTGCCAACAGTGGGTAAACCTTTGAGGGGACAGAGGACTAGCGTTTTGCAATTGAGCAAGGGCGGGAAGAGAGGGATTACACCGTGTTCAGGCTGTGCTCTTGCTTGCGCAGGGGTTGGCTTGATATATTTTGGAATCCATTATGTTTAAAATGAAAAACAAAACAAAATATAAACCCTCTCCAAATCCAATTCAATTTCTCAAGCATTGTAAAGTAGAACTAGATGCCAAGTCCAAGTTTGAGGATTGACTGATTCACTCAACTTGATCCATCCGTCATTTTACAAAATGATTTATCATTGCAAACTTAGTACATTTTAACCTCAGCCTCATTCAGACTGTCAGTCCACATACAATTTTTGGAATATAAAGCCACGCATACCAGCCTTGTACGTTTCTGCCGCTGCCTCATAAGACACAGTAGTCCAGCGTGGCATCTACACATTGTCATTTTGTAAATAGGACAGCATTTGGCACCTTAAACAATCGCAGTCTTCTTACAAGTCTCTGCAAAAGTGTGCATCAAGGGTGCCTATCAACTGCAAAGGGGGCGCTCGCACCCTTTCGAAACCTAAAATGACAAATGGGACATGCGCACGTGCATGCGGCAGCCATTGTAAGTCCACAAGACTGAAAGTGCATATGAAGTGTGCCATTTAGGACAAGGCCATTGCCATATAAACTGATGCAGCTATTCAGAAAATAAAAGAGTTCAAAAATACACAATGTGGACAGTCGATGGTTTTACGATACACAATATGGATTGACAGTGTGAATGTAGCCATGGATACCCCATAAGGTGTGATTTATAGATGTTTAGGTCATCTAAAAGTAAAATCTGATTCAAACATTATCTTACTAAGAAACCTTTCAGAAATCTCTTCATCTTTGATCAATGCAGGGGTGTTAAATTATGCAATTAGAAAATCCTCTTTGACTGAAATGGCAGTATAATATTTTTACAATCAGAACCATACAATCAGGTTAGATAAAATCAATTTTTACAATACAATATTATAAATACAATATGTGTTGTGGTTATTTGCCCTTAGCATTTTTATTATCTACACTTTATTAACGTTTTCTGTAATAGCAATAAGTAATTTTACCCTGCTCTTTCTCTTTGTCTAGGGTTAAGTGGTCATTCGGATGACATTGCAAGAAGAAAAGAAGAATTTGGAAAGAATTTTATACCACCCAAAAAGCCCAAAACATTCCTTCAGTTGGTGTGGGAAGCATTGCAGGATGTGACTCTAATTATTTTGGAAGTTGCAGCCATAATATCCTTAGGCCTTTCCTTCTATAAACCTCCTGATGGCGAGAGAGAATGTGAGTATCGTAGGGCTTTTAAGCTTTCTCTTGCTCAGTGGTACTCTGGAATATAAATGAATTTGAAATTGTAACATGGCCTGAAGGTGACGTAGTGCTATTATGTATTCAGCTCACCCAGGGCTTCTGGTTTTACCAAAAAAATATTTTATCTGAGCTCTGTCCTGCATACCCTGCTGAAAAATCCAGCATAATGCTGATTAGAGCTGGTTTAGAGCTGATATAGATATAGTGAACCAACATAGTCATGCTGTTTTCAATCAAAACTGAGCTGGTGTACCGTTTCCCATTCTGGTCCCATCATGCAAAACACACCTTTTATTGGTTAACAGCTATTTTCGGCAGGGGATCCTTTACTTATAAACAAAAGTGCAAAATCGATGAAATTGCCTTCCATGGGCCAGATTAACGTGAGACTGCAACCCCATTAAAACACTAATGGGAGTGGAAAGTTCTGCATGCTCTTTACTGACTATTTACTTACTTTACCAGTGTATTGATTACCGCGAACCTTATAAATCATGTTGCATGATTCATTAAATACTCTTCTCCCATTAATATTACGGAGAAAAAGTCCTACAAATGCAAATGCAATAAGGTCAGGCATAAAAATGACCGTGTCCACACCATTTCATCGCTGATTTTTCACTGTGGGTATTTAGTAAATCCTGACAGTAGTTTTTTAATGCCAAAAGACGGTTTGTGCTGGCCCCAATGTTGTATTGTTTTTTATTTGAAAAAACATGCATCAACATAAATTATGTTTTTGCATGTTTGTGACATATACCAATGGGTCAGTTGCAGCATCATATTCAAGATGAGTCAGTCTCTCAATGTTAAATTTGGACCCTGCAAATGCTGCACATGCAACTAAAATACCTGAAATGATCCTAAATTAACACTTCAGACTTATATTCACTAATCAAAAGTAAAAAAGGTACAAAAGCTGTCACTGGGGCTGTACCTTTTCAAAAGGTAAACTTTTGTCCATTTTAGGTGCTAATATGTACATTTTAAGTGCTAATATGTACATTTTAGGTATTAATATGTACATTTTAGGTGCTAATATGTAAATTTCAAGTGTTAATATGTACATTTTATGTGTTAATATGTATATTTTAGGTGCTAATATGTACATTTAGGTACTAATGTGTACATTTTAGGTGTTAATATGTACATTTCAGGTACTTTTTAGGTGCTAATATGTACCACTAAGGTACCAATATGCAGCCTTTGGGTACAAAAGTGTACCTTTTGAAAAGGTACAGCCCCAGTGACAGCTTTTGTACCTTTTTTTCTGAGCGTGTAAGATTTTTTAATGTTTTTGAATTTGAAAGAGGTCTATTATGCTCACCATCTGCATTTATTGGAAAAAAAAAATACTGTAAAAACTGTAATATTGTGAAATGTTATTACAATTTAACATAGCTGTTTTCTTTTTAATTTATTCCTGTGATCCAAAGCTGAATTTTTAGCATTATTGTTCTAGTCTTCAGTGTCACATGATCCTTCAGAAATCATTCTGATATTCTGAATTGGTTTATTATTATCAATGATAAAAAAAACAGTTGTGCTGCTTTATATTTTTGCAGCATTTATTTGAACTAGAATTTTTTTTAACATTATAAAATCACTACGGAACTGTCACAACTGAATTGAATTGCTGAATAAAAATATTAATTTCTTGCAATAAAACCCAAACTTTTGAAAGGTAGTGTGCATTTAACATAACTAGTCTTATAATTTAAGACTTACAGTATATATACAAGTTGCCATTGTAGCTATTTCTTACATTTACTTTCACATTGGTGCAGACTGTGGTAGGGCGGCTGGAGGAGCTGAGGACGAGGGTGAGGCGGATGCGGGCTGGATTGAGGGTGCTGCCATCCTTTTGTCTGTTGTTTGTGTGGTTCTTGTCACAGCATTCAACGATTGGACCAAAGAAAAACAATTCCGAGGACTCCAGAGCCGCATTGAACAAGAGCAGAGGTTTACTGTACTTCGAGGCGGTCAAGTCATTCAGATTCTTGTATCCGAGATAGTGGTTGGAGACATCGCACAAGTAAAATATGGTAAAATAATGGTCTCCCTTGAGATTCAAAACTGTTTTAATATATTAGACAATTAAGAATGAGTCAGACATATATTTTTAGGATGTATTCAAGATTTCATTATTTGCTCAACCCTCGTGTTGCTTTAAACGCACATGCTGTTAGATGGAAGTTTTGAAGAATATTTATACAGCTCTAGCCTTAAAGTGACCATCTATGGTGACCATATCTGTCAAGCTTAAAGAAAAGGACATTTTTTTTTAATTCTGCATGTGAAAGTGCTCAATATATAGAAGTCAATATTATGACATTTCAGTTTGATTCTCACACAGATCTAACTTCAGTAGAGTCTGATCTGGTTTTGTGGTTCTTTAAATTGTCATTGTATAAAGGGGAAACAAGCTGCATACTGGTTTGGAACAACACGAGGATGACAAAATCATCTTTTTTGTATGAACTATTCCTTTAAAAAAATAATGTTAAGTCTGTTTTTTGTTCTTGCTTTTGGTTTGCATCGGCCTTGCTCGATTAAAACCTCTCTTTTGGCTTGCAAACATCTGTCTGTTGTGTCTCAGACGACACCATCTGTCCTTTGTGCTTGCAGGTGACCTCCTTCCTGCTGACGGTGTACTTATCCAAGGCAACGATCTGAAAATTGATGAGAGCTCCCTCACGGGAGAGTCAGACCATGTCAAAAAAACTCTGGATAAAGACCCCATGCTTCTTTCAGGTTTTTCCTCTGCTTTTCTTAAAGTGACAATAATCGTAAAATTCAAAAGGTCAAGACTGATGCAGTTTGGCCATTGCAATACTTAGATCCCTACATGTCCATTTTTATCTCGTTTGCTCAGGCACGCATGTGATGGAAGGCTCCGGAAAAATGCTGGTCATTGCGGTGGGGGTGAACTCTCAGACGGGAATCATCTTCACTCTGCTCGGAGGCGGAGATGATGATGATGATGATGACGACGATGAGGAGAAAAAAGAAGAGAAGGAGAGGAAAAAGAGGGAGAAGGAGGAGAAAAAGAAAGAAAAAGAGAGGAAGAAGAAGGAGAAGAAAGATAAAAAGAAAAGTATGTTGCTCAAGATGAGTTTCTGAAATGCATTTCCAAAATAATTCCTTGTTTTGAAATGCATTTATTTTGTAATGTTGGCCAGGAACTGTGTAGATGCATCATTTTAAACATACATGACTAAAATCTGACATCATCTCCAAATGATCTGTATCTATAAATATCACAAATATGTGATTGATCCATGTCACTTTTCAGACAAAAAGCCAGAGGCATCAAATAAAAAGAAAGGTGTGTATGAGCACGTATGCTGTAATCGTAGATCATAGCATTTCCTTTAGATCAGGGGTTCTCAGCTGGTGGGTCGTGACATAGGCTAAATGTGCCGCATGTCTGTTCTGATGGGTTGCTGGCCAAAACACTGCTAAACGTGAGCACGAAAATCACACATTTAATATTAAGGACATTTTCACTTTTGTATGACAAAACCAGTTGAGAACCACTACAGGAAAAATGAGTTACTGGAAGTAGCAGTCACTGTTCAGTCAATAGTCGCTCTTTTGCAGTAATAAGATTGATATGATTAGCAGTAAGAAGATTACCGCCTTTGGCCTTACAGCTCTACTTTTTCCTCTTGTCCACATACAAACACATACAGGCAGACACATACTGTAGGTCTCCACAGTAAACAGTGTGTCACAGTTTACACAAAAGTTTTAAGCAGAACAACTGATTTCCACATTGGTAATAATAAGAAATGTTTCTTGAGCATATACACATATATACACATCAGCATATTAGAATTATTTCGGAAAGATCATGTGCCAGGATGCTGCTAATTTGTCAATGGACTGAGGTGAGACTGCTGAATATATATATATATATATATATATATATATCTTATCATTGATTGCTGTGTGCTCTCCACCCGTGTAAATGATCTAAACCTCCCGAACTTTGTTAATAAAACATAATTTAAAATTCTAATTGGGTCCTCACACCATCGGCGCTTGGGCCCTTAATATGTTAAAATAGAAAAGTTAATAAACACTGTACATGCAGTTACATTATGAAGCTATTTCATGTATTTTGTATTTCGTAGCGCAATGTATTCGGTCGGGTTCAGTCATTTTGACTTCAATGAAACATCTTAATTGTAAAAAACACATTTTTAGGTTACATGACAAATCATTTTAGTTCAGCAACAGTTTGATTACATGCAATTGCATAGTTTTAAACTTCACTTTTTGGTTTCTGCCTCATTCAGAGAAGGATGGAGGCACAGTGGAGATGGAGCCCCTCAACAGTGATGATGGAACAGAAGAGCAGAAAAAAGCCAAGTTACCAAAGAAAGAGAAATCGGTACTTCAAGGGAAGCTTACTAAACTAGCTGTACAAATCGGGAAAGCAGGTAAAAAAAACAAAAACAAAACATAAATCTGTGATTTCTTCAAATTTGCAAGTTACTAAGATTATTTTTGGTCCAATTCATATGTTTCACAACTAATAGAGGTGTTTTTTTTTTTCTTCTTTTTTGCCAGGTCTCTTAATGTCGGGCATCACAGTCGTCATTCTTATCGTGCTCTTTTTGGTGGACACTTTCTGGATCCAGGGGGTTCCGTGGATCAAAGAATGCACTCCCATATACATACAGTTTTTTGTCAAGTTCTTCATCATCGGTGTCACTGTGCTGGTTGTTGCCGTGCCTGAGGGTTTACCCCTTGCTGTCACCATCTCATTGGCCTATTCTGTAAAAGTATGTGGTTCATCTTTTGTAGAACTTTAATGACAAACTTGTACATATGAATGGTGCTTGTACTGAAGTGAAGTCATCTATGTCATTATCTGTAGAAAATGATGAAGGACAACAACCTGGTGAGACATCTGGATGCTTGCGAGACGATGGGCAATGCCACTGCGATTTGCTCTGATAAAACGGGCACCCTTACCATGAACAGAATGACAGTGGTTCAGGTGTATATTGGAGACAGACACTACAGGAAGGTCCCAGATCCTGATTTGATTCCTGGCAACATCATGTATCTGCTCGTCACAGGCATCAGCGTTAACTGTGCGTATACTTCAAAAATAATGGTAAGAAACTATATTTTGCATGAATGTGTGTTTGTGTGAGAGAGTCCTCAAAGACCAGCAATTATCATCAAAACACTTTTAAATATACAGTGGAATTCCAAAAAAAATTTGACCACTGGAGATAATTACTCAAATTGAAATATTTGTTTTATTACAAATTATATTGTCACATTATTTAGAAATTTGAGTGACTTTAATTATGACTCATTTTGATTTAATGCCACCAACACATGAGTTGACTGAACTCCATAAGCTTCTGTAAAATAATCACAAGTGTAACAAGTATAATAGATTAAATATAATATTTTATAATGTATTATATTGAAATGTCTTCTTCATTTATGTTTAATTCATTCCTTCATTTTATGTCATAACCTTATATATATATATATATAATTTATTTATTTAAAGATAAATCAATGTTGTTTCAGACTTTTGGACCACACTACATTCAAACTTTTTCTGTCATGATTTATATGATGTAAGCTATTTTTTGTTAGATTAGACTTGGTTTCATGATTTTTATGAATCCCTTTTTTCTGTCTAGGCTGCTGAGAAAGAGGGTGGTCTCCCGCGACAAGTTGGAAACAAAACTGAATGTGCCTTGCTTGGGTTTACCACTGATTTACGGAAAGATTACCAAGCCATTCGCCTTGAATATCCAGAGGAAAAACTGTACAAAGTATACACATTTAACTCAGTCAGGAAATCCATGAGTACCATCCTTAAAAATTCAGATGGAAGTTACCGTATGTTCAGCAAAGGAGCGTCAGAAATCCTCCTGAAAAAGTAAGTACGCATTTAATATTTCAGATGAGAATGAGATTATTTGATAACTGCTAGATGGTTACAGGTGGTATTATTAGGGGGAGAACATTCTCAATACAGTATTTGATACAGTGTGTTATCAATATGTTTGATCCGGTTTTCCTGGAAGAGATGGCGCATTTGATAGTTTAATAGGAAGAAAATATGGAAAAAAAAACTTGGGTCTGCATGGGGAAATGTTTCACCCTAATGGAAATTACAGATATGGCTGATTCCTGTTGAAATTACTTAATTTAGCCTGCTAAATGTGACTAGCGGGTTTTAGATATGTCTATGTTTTTGAAAGAAATCAACACTTGTATTTACCTAGAATGCAATAAATGCAGCAAAAATGACTCTGTAAACACATTTACAATAAAATAAATGAAAATGAAACGTCACAAACAAAAGCTTAGTAATACTAATTGTTTTGAATGCAAGACTACGTACTTGTTTCATTAACTTACAAGTTATAATCTTTAATATTTCCCCAGGTGCTGTAAAATCCTGTCAAAAAATGGCGATGCTGGAGTTTTTAAGCCCACTGATCGGGATGATATGGTGAAAAAGGTGATTGAGCCCATGGCCTCTGAGGGCTTGAGGACCATCTGCCTCGCCTACAGGGACTTCCCTGTTTCAGATGGAGAGCCTGATTGGGATGATGAGGCTGATATCCTGACTGGTCTCACTTGCATTTGTGTGGTGGGCATTGAGGATCCTGTTCGACCGGAGGTAATTTCTCACATGACCTTTAATCCTATTACATCCACTTTCATACATGGAAAATGTGCATTTGATAGTGAAAACAAAGCAAGGACGTGCTGAGGTGCTCATTACTGTGAGTCAGCATGTGTTAACACCTAAACCCTGGGTGGTAAAATCTCCACAGGTCCCCGATGCTATTAAGAAGTGCCAGAGAGCAGGTATCACTGTGCGCATGGTCACAGGAGATAACATTAACACCGCTCGAGCTATCGCAACCAAGTGTGGCATTATCCACACCGGTGATGACTTCTTGTGCCTTGAAGGCAAAGAGTTTAACAGGCGGATACGCAATGAGCTGGGAGAGGTGAGGTGGTCAAAAAAACTTCTTGATCATTTTTCATTCAAATAAAAGGTTGATATTAAAGGCCTCATCATTTATTCAGATTGAGCAGGAGCGCCTGGACAAGGTCTGGCCCAAACTGCGCGTACTTGCAAGATCTTCTCCAACTGATAAGCACACTTTGGTCAAAGGTAATCAATTTTAAAACAGGACTGGTGCTAATACCTGTGGTGCGTTGTACAGTCTGACTGCATTTGAAATGTTTTGCTGTTTCTTCAAGGTATAATTGATAGCACCGTTGCTGAACAGAGACAAGTAGTTGCTGTCACTGGAGACGGAACCAACGATGGCCCTGCGCTGAAAAAAGCTGATGTTGGATTTGCGATGGTATGGTTTTACAGTTTTAAACAACTGACTAGCACATCACTATAAAAGAAACAATCTCACTATGTTTCAATCCATGTTGCGAATTTAATCTGAATATTGCAAAAATAATGAGCAAATGAAGCAGTGTTTCATCCCATGTGTTCTAGAGCCCGGCCGTTAAAGGATTTTGAAGGTCGATACCGATACAAATATTTGTTGGTTTAAAAATCCGATATTCCGATATATCTGCCGATATTTTTTTTATTTCAGAAACGCGCAACAAAACATTAACAGACTTCCCTAACATTAGTTATTTGTAGTTATTTATGAGTTTTAACTAAAATAATTTGATAATGCATTTT
>NW_024121488.1:0-85125 GCF_016745375.1 Pimephales promelas
AAATACACAAATGGCCACATAGGAACGCATATGGAACACTGGAGTACCAACCGCAGGTGGCTACTGATTTAAACTCCAGGGGTGGCAGATGGCTTGCCAAGGGAAGACACATGCTCAGAGAGGCTTACAGTGGATAATACACATGAGACGGTTACCATGGGGAACCGTGCGCATGGAGGCACCTAGCTAGCATCCAGAGCAACGCAGTGGTGCCCGCATCGTCGGTGCTGGAGGACTCAAGACTTCAATGGAAGAACTGAGGAAATATCACACTTATCCAGTCCGGGAGTGGAGTGGCGAGCAAGCGAAGACACCTGAGCGGATCCAGAACTGGCCGAAACGAGTACGTGAGAGGATACCGGCTCAATTCGCAGATTATAGAATCTGGCGAAGGTGTTGGGTGTCGCCCAGCCTGCAGCTCTGCAGATGTCTGTTAGCGAGGCGCCGTGCGCTAAAGCCAAGAGGAGGCTACACTCCGAGTGGAATGGGCCGTCACACCAAGGGGGCACGGAAGGCCTTGCTGCTGGTAAGACAAAGCAATGGCATCCACTATCCAGTGGGACAGCCGTTGCTTTGAGAGAGCCCTTCCCTTCTGGCTCCCCCCATGACAGACAAAGAGCTGGTCTGAGGTCCTGAAACACTGCGTTCTGTCGACATAGGTGCGGAGAGCACGTACCGGACAGAGCAGTGCCAAGGCTGGGTCTGCCTCCTCCAGGGGCAGCGCTTGCAGGTTCACCACCAGGTCCCGGAGGGGAGTGGTAGGAACCTTGGGCATATATCCAGGCCGGGGTCTCAGGAATACGTGAGAGTAAGCCGGCCCGAACTCCAGGCACACTTCGTCAACAGAGAGTGCGTGCAGGTCCCTTACTCTCCTGATGGATACCAATGCAATCAGGAGTGCTGTCACATAGGACAGGGCAAAAACTCTACCGACTGCAAAGGCTCCAGGGGAGGCCTCTGCAGAGCACCCAGGTCTACTGAGAGGTCCCCAGAGGGCAGGAGGGGAGGGAGGCGGATTTAGCCCCCTCACTCCCCTCAGGAACCTGATGACCAGGTCATGCTTCCCATAGACTTACCTTTCACTGCATCATGAGACGCGGCAATGGCCGCGACATAAATCCAAAGGGTGGAGGGCGACAGCCTGCGCTCCAACCCCTCTTGCAGGAAGGAAGCATGACTCCGATCGAACATCTCCGGGGTCTTCTCAGCGAGAAGAACACCAATTGACGAAGAGGTTCACTTCAACGCATAAAGGTGTCACGTGGACGACGCTCTTGCGGAAGTGATGGTTGCCGCCACCGCAGGTGGCAGCGAACTCAAACCTGCCTCGTCCCGTCCTGGAGCCACACGTGCAGCCTCCAAGATCGGGACGAGGGTGCCACAGAGTGCCCCGTCTCTGAGAGAGTAGGTCCGGTCTCAGAGGAATAGGCCAAGGAGGTGCTGTCGCGAGGAGCAAGAGTTCGGAGAACCACGTCTTGGTGGGCCAGTAGGGGGCTACCAGCAAGACCTGCTCCTCGTCCTCCTTGATCTTGCACAACACCCGTGCAAGGAGGCTCACTGGGGGAACGCACACTTGCGTGGGCCCCGTGGCCAGCTGTGCGCCAGCGCATCCGAGCCGAGAGAGCCGCGGGTCAGAGAATAAACTGGGCGCAGTGGGACGAGTCCCGAGAGGCGAACAGGTCTAACTGTGCCTCCCGAACTGGTCCCAAATCAGCTGGACCGACTGGGGATGGAGTCGCCATTCGCCGGAGATGGGACGGGCCCGGGACAGCTCGTCGGCTGCCCGGTTCCGGTCTCCAGGAATGTAACTGCACGAAGGGACCTCAGGTGCTTCTGACTCCATATCAAGAGGTGGCGGGCGAGCTGCGACAACCGGCGCGAGCGTAGACCCCCCTGGTGGTTGATGTACGCTACTGCCGTAGTGTTGTCTGAGCGGACAAGCACATGCTGGCCCTAGAGCACGCTCGGAAGCGGTGCCGGGCGAGCCGTACTGCCAACAGCTCGAGGCAATTGATGTGCATGAGGCGCTGGGCTCCTGTCCAGGAACCGGCGGCTGCATGCCCATTGCACATGGCACCCCAACCCGTGGTAGACGCATCCGTGGAGACAACGAGATGCCTGGAAACTCGCTGAATAGGGACCCTGTCCGTAAAAAGCTGAGGTTCGACCACGGGAAGAAGGATCGGCGGCACGTCGGAGTCACTGGAACTCGGAGCGAGCCGCGATGCCATGCCCACCTCGGGACTCGATCGCGAAGCCACAGCTGAAGCGGTCTCATATGAAGCAAACCGAGCGGCGTTGCCGCGGCCGCGGATGCCATATGCCCCAGGAGCCTCTGAAATAGTTTCAGTGGAACCGCACTCTTGCCCTCGAACTGTCGAAGACAAGCCAGCAGTGAGTGCGCGCGCTCGTTCGTGAGCTGCGCGGACATGGCGACCGAGTCTATCTCCATGCCGAGAAAAGAGATCCTCTGCACGGGGCAAAGTTTGCTCTTTTCCCGGTTGACCCGAAGGCCCAGACGGGCTAGGTGCCGTAGCACCAGGTCTCTGTGTTCGCAAACCTGAGCTCGAGAGTGTGCTAGTAACAGCCAGTCGTCGAGATAGTTCAGGATGCGAACCCCGTGTTCGCGAAGGGGAACAAGGGCTGCCTCGACGATCTTCGTGAAGACGCGAGGGGACAGAGCTAACCCGAATGGGAGAACGGCGTACTGGTATGCCTGGCCCTCGAAGGCAAACCGAAGAAACGGTCTGTGTCGAGGGAGAATGGAGACATGGAAGTACGCGTCCTTCAGGTCGATCGCTGCAAACCAATCCTGATACCGAACACATTCGAAAATGCGTTTGGCCGTGAGCATTTTGAACGGTAGTCGATGGAGAGAACGGTTCAAAATGCGCAGGTCCAGGATCGGTCGTAACCCACCGGTCTTTCTTGGGGACACTGAAGTAGGGGCTGTAAAGCCCGGACCTCACCTCGGCTGGAGGGACCGTCTCGATTGCACCCTTCGCCAGCAGGGTCGCAATCTCCGCTCTCAAGACTGGGGCATTGCCACCAACCATCGTGGAGCGAACTCCCCTGAAGCGGGGAAGAGACCGTGCGAACTGAATCGCGTAGCCGAATCCGATCGTTCTGATGACCCAGCGGGAACCCCGGGAAGCGCTAGCCAGGCTTCCAGGAAGTGAGCCAACGGGGTCATGCGAACCACAGACGTCCCCCCGGAGGGGCAGCGAGGCGGGTCGACCGGCATGCGTGCAGGAGTTACCCCGTCCGGATGCACCGTCGAAAACCCCCTCCCCGACAGAAGAGACCAGGGAAGGCAGAGCGTTCCACGGGGGTCTGTTCTGCCGGGGGTCTGGCGACAGAGGGGGAAGGGATTGGCGTAGCCCGGGGACGACACACGCACCCTTCCGCGCCCTCCGAGACAGAGAGGAATGAACGGGGCGACGCACTGGACGTCGTGCGCGCTCATTCCAGTCTGTGTGCTCAATGACAGTGTCAGCTTTTCCTCAACCAGCTCAGGGAGCTAGCTAGAACAAAAGATTCTCCACCGGCCCTCCACCGGGGAAGGAGGGGCCCTGCCACCGCCTCCTGAGAAAAACCATGACACTATCACTGAGCGGCCCGCCTCAGGAACATCGCTTCGCCTGGCGTCTAGCGGGGCACGCGGCCTGAGGGGGGCTCTTTTCTTGGGACGCTTACCTGTGGCCTCCTCCGCGACGCGAACCGGCTGAAGGCTGCTGCTGGGGCCGCGTGGGAGGGAAGGGAGCCGCAGGGGGGCGTCCTCGGCGGCGAGCTGGCGGAGGCGTCCGAGCCGACGGCTGGTTGGAGGCAGCAGCTGGCCGTCGGGGAGAGAAACCGCCTTCGTCTGCTCCTAGGCGGTCGAGAAGTGCTGGGCAAAGTCCTGGACCGCACCGCCGAACATTATGATGCTCCTGGACCACAGCGGTGGGCATCACCTGACCAAGGGAGCGAGCGACCGCCTCCGTGACCCGTTTAAGGACAAGGTAGGCGACAGGCTCGCAGCTCGCTTGGTCCGTCACCTCCTCGTGCACATTCCTGAGCAGCTAGCTTTGTAGGTGCTCATCATATGCAGGGCGGAGGCTGCCTGTCCCGCCGCTCTACAGAATCGCGCCGCCATAGACGACGAGAACCCATAGGCTTTGGAGGGGCATCTGAGAGCAACCGCCGGTTGACCGGGGGAGCCCCAGCGTACCCACAGACAGCCGCATCGCCGAGGGGAGGAAGGGCGGGGAACTAAGCACGCTTTTTTATTTTTATTTATTTTATTTTTTTTAATTTATTTATTTTTTAGTGCGTGTCAGTTCCGCATGCAACTCGGGGAAAAAAGGAAATTGGGGTTGGCCGTGGCCGTAAGGCGGCAGCGTTACCCAAAAACCAATTATTCAGCCGCGAGAGATCGGGGAGGGGCGGAGTTCCACCCCCACCCGATGCTCACGGACGCCCGAGATAGCACGGCCATCATCGCGGGATCAGACACGGCGGCGCTGACGCTCCCGAGGGAGGCAACGCGGCCGCATCCTCACTTCCCGAGGAGTCAAGCCCGCCTAGTGATGCTGTGATCGACATCGCATCATCATCTGGAGCGCTGCCCGAAGCAGCCGGTGCCACCGAAGAAGCAACCGACTGAATCGAACTAACGCTCGCTGGCTCTCGCACTGAGGCGGGAGGTGTGGCCCGAGGAATCGTCGGGGCTTTATCCCACACCATCACCGTAAATCACCAGGTCCCCGGGTCGACGGGCCCCCTATGGAGGAAACCGATCGAGCGGGGGGGACCGGGACTCTCACTCAAGTGAGATCATTGAGTCTCGACCTCAGTGTAGAGATGGTCATGTTCCCACAGAAGGAACATGAGTCATCCACGAACGCTGCTGCTGCATGCTGAAATGCCCAGGCATACAAAGCAGCGATCGTGACCATCAGATGACGACAGAAATCAATCACACCCAGAAGAGCACGGGCGAACCGTCTTTAAAAAGACGTGCGCGTGCAGCTCTTTCAATGAGAGGAGGAAATTCACTCTTTCAGCGCTGAAGCGACCAGGGAGAAGCGCAAAGTCTGGCAGACCACTGCTCAGATCGCAGGCGATGCAGAATCTCGCTGGGGTACCGCCGTCACACCAACACTGAAGAGGACGCTCGTCTCGAAGAGTCTTGAACAGTGCTTTCAGGAGTGAAGAGGTTCTCTTGGCTCCGAAGCGAAAACATACTGCGGTTGCGTTCACTTCCTCCTTTTATACTCACGGAGTAGGGCGGAGTACGCTATGCAAATTTCCGCAGCCCCAAGGCATTGCATGCCATTGGCTCGTGTTTTAATACTCGAAGAGGATTGGCTTTCTATGCGAAACCCCCAATCTCCGTCACTTCTGACGTAACTCGAAGTGACTACGAAAGGGAACACATTTTATAAATGTTTTATATTTCTAATAAACAAATTTGTTATTGAAAAAAATAAATAAATGCCTCTCCTTTTTTTCTTTTTAAACACATTTTAGTACAACTTGGTTATCATATCATGTCTTTTAACTACATTTTTCTATGTACGTGTATTATAATTATTTAATGAATAGTGTTGACAAAATGTAGAATTTAGCTTAAATGATGTTATTCTGTCTAATCTCTTACTTTGTTTGTAGGATCTTGAAAGCAAAATAATCACATTTCTGAAGAATGAGCTGGAGAAGTTAAAGAAAATATTACAACATGAGAACACACAACACTTTGTGAAGGACTTTAATGAGAACAGATCCAGTATCAGAGAAGCAGCTCTTGATCTCACACTACATTACCTGAGAGAGATGAAGCAAGATGAAGCTGCTGATGCTCTAGAAGGCAAGAGACTCGTCATCATCTGTCTGATTGTCTCTTATAAATGGAGGAGAGAAAATGAAGACTAAAACTATCTATTTTCTGTTCCTGTGTTTAGGTGAGCTGGTCTTCATTCATCAGCTGAAATGTGGCCTAAAGAAGAAGTATCAATGTGTGTTTGAAGGAATGGCGAAGCAAGGTGACTCCACACTCCTGAATAACATCTACACAGATCTCTACATCACTCAGGGTGGCAGTGAACAGGTCAATACTGAACATGAGGTCAGACAGATTGAAGTTGCTTCCAGACGTCATGAAGCACAAGAGATACAGGTTGAATGCACACATTTGTTTGAAGCGCCTGAACAAGATGAGGAGATCCGAACTGTACTGACAAAAGGAGTCGCTGGCATCGGGAAATCAGTCTCTGTGCAAAAGTTTGTTCTGGACTGGGCTGAAGGAAAAGAAAATCAAGATATCAGCTTCATATTTCCTCTTCCATTCAGAGAGATGAACTTAAAGGAGAAAGAAAAACTAAGTTTGATGGACCTTATAACTCAGTTTTTCCCAGAGACAAAAGGACTGAGCCTTACAAGAAGGAATCAGTTCAAAGTGCTGTTCATCCTTGATGGACTGGACGAATGTCGCCTTCCTCTGAAGTTTGATTGTAATGAGACGAGGCGTGATGTATCATCACCAGCCTCTCTGGATGTTCTCCTAACGAACCTCATGAAGGGAAATCTGCTTCCTTCTGCTCTCGTCTGGATCACCAGCAGACCAGCAGCTGCCAGTAAGATTCCTCCTGACTGTATCGACCGGCTGACAGAGATACGAGGATTCAGCGACGCACAAAAGCAAGAGTACTTCAAAAAAAGATTCAAGGATGAAATTCAAGCCAACACAATCATAGATCATGTTAAACAATCAAAGAGTCTCTTTATCATGTGCCACATCCCAGTCTTCTGCTGGATTTCAGCCACTGTTCTCCAGAACATTCTGGAGGAGAAGAGAAATAATGATGTGAGAAACACTCAGGCTGATGAGATCTCTAAAACACTGCAGGAATCAAACACTGAAGACACTCCCAAGACTCTGACACAAATGTACACACACTTTCTCCGCTTTCAGATCCAGCAGAGCCGCCGGAAATATGATGGAGAATACACACCGGATGTTTCCTGGGATAAAGACGCCATCCTTTCACTGGGGAAACTGGCATTTCATCAGCTGGAAAGAAACAACCTGATCTTCTATGACACAGACCTGGAAGCCTGTGGTCTTGACGTCTATAAGGCATCAGTGTACTCAGGCACGTGTACCCAGATCTTTAAGGAGGAAACAGGGATCGTTCTTGGTACCATGTACTGCTTTGTTCACTTGAGCATTCAAGAGTTTATTGCAGCCCTTTATGCACATCTGTTTCTAGACATCAACAAGACAAGTGTGTTTGATAATGAGTCTACAGAACAGGAAAACAGAAATGAAACCATGATTGATTTTCTCAAGACTGCAGTGGACAAGGCGCTGGAGAGTGACAATGGACACCTGGACCTTTTCCTTCGATTCCTTCTCGGTCTGTCACTCCAGTCCAATCGACGACTCTTACGAGGTCTGTTGACACAGCGAGATGACACTGACCAGAGCAACAAGGAAATAGTTCAGTACATCAAGCAGAAATTAGCAGATAATCTTCCTGCAGAGAGATCCATCAATCTGTTCTACTGTCTGAATGAACTGAACGACCAAACTCTGGTGAACGAGATTCAGACCCACCTTAGCAAAGGAAGTCTCTCATCTGGTGACCTTTCACCTGCCCAGTGGTCTGCTTTAGTCTTTGTGGTGTTGACATCAGAGGAAGAGCTGGAGGAGTTTGAGCTTCAGAAATTCAAGAAATCAGACGAGTGTCTCATTAGATTATCGGCAGTCATTAAAGCCTCCAGAAGAGCTCTGTAAGTCTTTATATATTTTGTCATGTTTTACTCTCATCTGAAAAATGCATGTATCTCAATAGTTATTCCCCATCATAAACATGAAGCTATACTTCATATACATATACTACATGAAGCTATACTACATATACATGAAGCTATAGTGTGTGTGTGTGTGTGTGTGGAGACAGTTTATCACAATTTAAGACAAAATATTAAATATCTTGTAAAAATGTTTGCATGATTGTTTTGTATCATATGATACACCAGACTTGCATGACTTGTTATATAGAATTATATTATCACATACTCATACTTGAGGTAGAAAAAAAAATCCATATTTTATTCATATACCCAAACTGGGGGGAAATAATGTAATTTGGTACAGAATAGATGTTATTTATACTGCCAAAACGTAATATGAAATTTTGAAAGGTTATAGATAAAACATTGAGATTTTTATAAAACAGGCTACTAAAATAAAATACCTACATCTCACCACATCATACTAGTTTTCCCTCAGTTTCTCCCACACAGCAAAATCCCCAGTGTTAATTCAACACTGCTCAGAGTGTATTTGGTCCCACTCTACAGAGTGTTAAAGTAACACTGAAGCAGTGTTAAAGTTAATGAGATAATTAAGTGACTAATTGGGTGATGATTGAGTATTAGTGATAAACACCTGCCCTGCTGTTAACGAGCAGAATCACTGAAAGAAAGAGAAACACAAGAACTACAACTGACCTCCAGTCACAGCCTTAGGTTAAATCAATTGAAGATACAAAGAAGACATTAAATCTGTGAAGTTCTCAGCAGAGGAGGATTAAACGACTCCACAAACAGCATTACCAGCTTCACTTATTACTAACCAGAATGACTTTATTTCTGTCAGATGTCTATGAACGGAGGTTTAGATGTTGATGTTTTAAAATATTTGGTCACCATTATTGTGATCAGTGTTTCCTTTAGTTGGGCAGTTTGACTCTCAGTATTTTAAGTACAATTTTGGTCTTTGTAACAATGTTTACCAAATCATACTGTTTGTTACATAGCAAACAATAAACAAAGGTGTTCAGCAATAATAGTTTTCATTATAAAACAGTAAATAAAATAATGGTTCTCTAATATTATCCCTGACCAAAGGTTGTAATTTTTTTTAACAAATAAATTTCACCTTTTTTGACAGCTTACTGAACATCAACATTCTGATTTTTTATATGCACTGCAGAGAGTTTGACAGAAAATCATTAAACTTCTTTTTTTTTAAACAAACAGACATCATGAATCAGCATATCAATCTCAACAATGGTGACAGGTGACTCAACAATGGTGAAGAGTGGGGCTGGGCAATATATATCGCACGATATTGTATGCGCATCTAATCAGTAAAGCCGGTTCCTTGATTAGTAGTAAATCACCTTCACCTGCTTTCAGATGGAGCGGCATTTACTACAAAGAGCCGTATAGTAGATCACTGACAAGCTGAGCCAAATCGCGTTAATATCGAGGATGTATCGCCAGCGATATTTAATGCGATATGGCTCAGCTGATCAGTTAACTACGGCTCGTCGTCACGACAAAATCTCCCGTGTTAAACTAACACACCTGGGAGTGTACATGAGTCCACACTCAAGAGTGTTAAAGTTAATTAGATAATTAAGTGATTAAATGAGTGATGATTGAGCATTATTGAAGACACCTAAAGCAGAATCACAAGGAAAAAAAATCTAAAATTGTAAGCCACCGTTATGGAGATGAGTGTTTACTTTAGTTGGGCTCTTGACCCTTATATTAAAAACTTTATATTTTAATTTGCTGTTGCATCTGAGTTAAACCTGTCAGATGAACAAAAATAAACAACTATAAAATGATGTTGGTTATATGAAGACTTTCATAATTTAAAATTTATTCTGTTGGTTACTGCATAACTGAGATTCCGCATAAACATCCAGAATGTTAAATATAATATAATGGATTTCTCAAAAGTTGTTTAAAAAAAAATCTTTCTTTTAGGCACACACAGACCTCAAGATTCAGTCAATGCTTCTCAACAACGGTGACGAGTAGAATATTCAAGTGGGAAAATAATGAGTTGTGATTGGTGGCAACATGTCACCACGGTTGAGATAGACAGGCTGATTATTGATCTCTGTGTTACTGAATAAAGATGACAGTGATTTGATCAGAATATTTTTTATTAAATATTTTAGGTTATAAGTAAAATACAGATATGCTGCAGAACTACAAAACTGTAGCTAACAAGTTAACCAAATCATCTGAATAAGTTAAATTTTTCAGATCATTGCATGATTATGTCAAAACATAACCAACACTATCAGATCACAGTTGCCTTTGTACATATGACTGTTATAAATCAATATCGACAGGCAAACAAAACTTAAAGTGAAAATATAAGTGTCAAGAGCCCAACTAAAGCAGACACTGATCTCCATAACGGTGGCTTACAATTTGTGATTTTCTCCTTTAGCGATTCTGCTTGTGATCATCAGGTCTCTTCAATAATGCTCAATCATCACTAAATTAATCACTTAATTATCTAAATAACAGTTTAATTTAACACTCATATCGTCAATTTGAAAGCATGTGAAGGTGATTTACTACTAATCAAGGAACCGGCTTTACTGATTAGATGCGCATAACAATATCGTGCGATATATCGCCCAGCCCTAGTGAAGAGTTTTAAACTATGGTGCCTCCCAGAATGCATTGCGGCATAAAGCATTTCACCATTGATGAGATTCATATGTGGATTATTGATGTCTGTGTGTTTGTCCAAAGATTATTTTTCCATTAAAAAATAAAATAAAAATCAGCTTGATGTCTAATATGTACAAAAATAAATGTTGTAAAGAATTAGAACTATTTATAACATTTTGCAGCTTTTTTGTCCTTTATTATGTTGTAAATTATTACATTATCTCTAGGCCATCTTTGATTTTGGCTTTCTTTGCAACAAATTATGTGTTTTGTTTAATACTGTTACAGAGACCATAAAATCACATGAGAAGGCAAGAGTCAAATTGCCCAAATAAAGGAAACACTGTTCACCATAATGGTGATTTTTTTAAATGGTGACTAAACCATCAACATCTAAACCTCTGTTAATTCTCAATAAAATCTTCTGTAGAAGTCTGACAGAAATAAAGTCATTCTGGTTAGTAATAAGTGAAGCTGGTAATGCTGTTTGTGGAGTCGTTTAATCCTCCTCTGCTGAGAACTTCACAGATTTAATGTCTTCTTTGTATCTTCAATTGATTTAACCTAAGGCTGTGACTGGAGGTCAGTTGTAGTTCTTGTGTTTCTCTTTCTTTCAGTGATTCTGCTCGTTAACAGCAGGGCAGGTGTTTATCACTAATACTCAATCATCACCCAATTAGTCACTTAATTATCTCATTAACTTTAACACTGCTTCAGTGTTACTTTAACACTCTGTAGAGTGGGACCAAATACACTCTGAGCAGTGTTGAATTAACACTGGGGATTTTGCTGTGCAGTAATTATATATTTAAATGCTTATTTCTATGAGTAATTCTGTAGTTTAAAGGGTTAGTTCAGTGTTTTACACTTAAAGCCCTGTTTTAATATCGTTTCTGATGAAAAAGAACGGTTAAGATTGAAATTTGGACAAATGCTGCTGTGCCGAGAATTTTAGGTTTGTGTGTTAGCACCCTCCACCTACACAATGGTTGTCTATGTGCACTGGAACAATCATTCATAAAATGCATTAAACTTTAGTTTACAAAGACGGGAAACTCACCAAGGGGTCTGGGGTGTTCACTGATATGCTCACACAAAAATCACTGCAAAAGATGCTTTCCAATAGGTTTTATGGTAGTTTTTGCAAAAACAGTATTGCAGTACACATACAATTTAAAAGAAAAAAAAACACAGCAATTTAAATGTATTTTGATATTACATTATATCTTCATACTAGAGGTCTTCACGGGTCCAAAAATTCATGCCCGACCCGGAAGAGACCCGTAATGTGCTACACCGAACCGACCCGGACCCGTCGTTCATTTCAAAAGTTGGACCCGGACCCGTGCAGACCCGAGAAATGCCATAAATGTACTGCCCGGGCCCGACCTGGACCCGTCTATTATTTGAAAACTGGACCCGAACCCGGCAGGAAGACACAAACCCGACTGGACCCGATTGTCACATATTATTTCACACGAGTTGCGAAAAATAAAACTTTTTGTCTTACCTAATTTTAGTAGTCGTCGTCTCACTTCCTGACGTTATCTGACTGAATGTGATGCATTACAATCCACCGACAAGAAAGTTCTATCCATGTTATTTCTCTCGTTTTTCCAAGCTTAATCCACTCATTATTTCAGCTTTAAAAGTCCACTTGATGTCACGGTGATGGATGAAAAATGCATCCTTGCACATGCACATTCTGACTCGAGTTAACTCGCATAATAACTTTAACTGTTTGCCCTTTTGAACTATAACGATTGCTTGTTCAGCTTGATCATATCTGTGCTCTCTGCTCTTCATTGAGTCTGAATCTGACCACAGAAACTTTAAGATTAAACAAGACGGTTCATTTATATTATTATAAACATTGGAGAAAATGCAAAGCGCGGTTTGGCGGAAGCTCTGCTCTGGTTGCCATAGAAACATGACACGCGCTTGAGATTGCACTCCAATCGCACGTGTATTACCAGCCCGTTCTCAGCGCGTTATATTAACAATAACGGGTGCCATGTGAGTAGTATTTCGCCGTTTTGTCATACAGCGCGTCCTATATGGCGCTAAAGGATGAGAATGCGTTGGTATTACACACAATGTTAAACAGACCCGGGACCCGAAGTAATAGATTCGGACCCGACCCGGACCCGGCTGCTCATTTAAAATATAGACCCGAACCCGTACGGGTCCCGGGTCGGGTCCGGGGCCGACGGGTCTCGGGTGCACTGTGAAGACCTCTACTTCATACAAAAATAAAAACTTTGGCCAGCTTTCAAATACATTTAATTTAAGTTTAAACTGAAATAAAAAGCTTTTAAATTTAGCTTTAAAGTGCTCAGATCAAACAATCATGCTAAATGAAGTACTTAACCACCAGTCAACCTGGTACTTCATACTCTTGTGGGGTGCGCACAGTCTTCACTCGGATGCACTCTTCAATCTATCGCCGTTGTGGAAACCCTTTATTCTTTCCAATGAAATCACAAAATATAATGCACACAAACGTGACCCTCTTTGATATAGACCAGGTGTGCCCAACTATGCTCCTGCCAATCGACTGTCCTACACAGTTTATCTCCAACCCTAATCAAACACAGATATAAAATGTATGACAAATAAGGGCGGTTAACTTTGATTGACAGCTGATAACGGGCTGTGCCGAGTGAATTTGACGTCTCGGCCATGATCTGACACAACACATCATACCACCTCTGTATCCTTTCTGAAACTTTTGTATTTTATATTTTCCAAGATTTTCCAGTATGGCACCGCCCACACCCCCCATAAACAGCCTCAAACCCGTTCTTCAGAGAGTCTATGGGTGATGTCACAGACGCTTTGTCCATATTTTTTACAGTCTATGGGAAATACACATCTGTAACAGATGTGACACACACAAAAAAAACAACTTTAGGTGTACAAAAAGTAATAAAACCCATCGGTTGAAGAAAGGTTGGCTCTCCACAGAACATAAAATATTAATTTTGTATTATTTTTTTATGTACGCATTTATGAGGGAAAAACAATGTTATGTGTCAGTTCCCCGTTACGGATTTTGTTTTGTTTTATTGTCTTGGCTGGTCCCTGGAGCGTAAGATCACACCGGTGTGATTAGAACGTTCAGTGCACACGTCAGCAACTGCTAAATTCAAACTTGCTCTCGCGCGTTGGCTGGCGCTCAGCCAGAGACAGACGCAGTCAGTGCTGTCATATATCACAACTATTGAGTGTTTTCAACCACATAATCTTTATTTTAGGTTTCAGACATATAAATACACATATGTACTAGCAAAACAATGATTTTGAGTTTGTAAAATACACACAGATGTCTATGGAAGCGGCAATAATAATCCTTTCAATTATAATAAGATGACACTTCATATCAGATAGCCTACACATTGTGTAAGTAGCTTAACATTTGATCCTATTCTTCTCCCAGTTCACCAGCCACTTACTATCATCTATTTCGTGAGAAGTGGATGAATTGACGTTATAAATCCAACAGATCCGATTCTCTGAACTGAAAACGAAACTAAAATGGCGCGGCCCGTTGTGCATACAGCTCAACTAACGCGATCGTTATAAAGATGTCTAAACAACAAAACCCATCCACTTGCACATATTTGACAATCGGAATATCAGTGTTTCATGATATAGCTAATACATTTTTGAATATTTTTAATAAAAAAGGAAAAATGACATAAAAGCAGATCATCACTCATTCCGCGCTCTGTTCTGGTTGTGCTGTGTCACGTGCAGGGCCTGAAATTAACACCCGACCACCTGCCAAATGCGGGTGAATTTTGCTATTGGCGGGTAACACTGTCAATCTACCTGCCACATTGGCAGGTAGCCAATGAGAATTGAGTGATTCATTAGGATTTTTACATTTCAACGAAGTCCGCTATTGCGGTGGACTTTAGCTAAAATGTGGCGGCACATTACTGGGGTAAAGAGGCCAGCTGAAACAAAACAAACAGCCAACAAAAAGATGAGGATGAGAAAAAGAAAAGTAAAGAAGACATTTTAATACAAAGTGAACAATCGGCGGCAATGGCAAGGTTCGTGAGCGGCTGATTTATGACAGCGACTGTTGTTTCGTAACGTTCATGCGATCAGAAGAAGATGAGGCTCTTTTTCTGACTACGTGTGCGAGTATTAAACTGTTGATGAGATGGGATGAGATAATGTAATGCGTCGCTGTTGTAGGTTACAGTACAATGACAGTTGCACAGATGTGTGTGCGTGTGCAACTGTGCATGTTGGGAGTTGGGAACCGGTGAGAAAATGTCCGGTACCCGGTAATTTTATCAGTAATAACAGTATTTAGTTGATATTTAACCGTTCCTGAACGCTGTAACTAAAAGCTGTTAAGAGTAAAAGAGTGTGGAGTGCAGTGGGTGCCATGAGGTGCGAATGTAAAAAAAAAAAATGGCTGGTAAAAAGTCTCTGTGGCAGGTGAATTTTTAAATCCACCTGCCACAGTGGCCGGTGGCCGAAAAAATTAACTTCAGGCCCTGGTCACGTGACAAGCAATGACGCGTCACCATGGAAACATTAAAGTGGCAAGTTCTAAATAACGGTCGCCTTGAAAAACTCATGCTGGGGGGTCAGTTAGAATATTTTAAACTTACGTGTGAAAGGGTTAAACATAAAGCACAAAGCCTTTCATTAAGTTGAATTTCGTTTTGTATTAATTGTATGTTAATTTTAATCAATGTTTCATCAACCAATTGCCTGGATTTAATAAATAAGAAATAAATATAGCAGACAATAGATAATCACGACACAAAGGCGTCAGCATGTGAACTGAAGCTTGTCTTGTGAGTCATAAATGAACCGAAACACAGTGGATAAGGCAGGCCAACTTGCCTCAGGAGTGCAGTGGGTGCCATGAGGTGCGAATGTATAATGTAGAGAATAATTACGAAAATGGAGAGAAAATATGAATCGGGCGCATTAAAAGAAAAAGAATGAGATAGTCTTTGTGTTTTATTTAACATAAGCTTACTTGGCTCAACAAGTGACACTTTATTACATATGGTAGCAGAGAGTCCCATGATGAAGAGTCTAGCTCCGCCTCTGCTCATCTTACAAATTACCTGCAAGGTTATTTATTTGGGTAGCATACATATTCTGAATGCCTTCAATGCCTGAATGCCTTCATGAATTCAAATGAGCCATTTTAATCTAGATTAATTCCAAGATTACCGTGAGATTAATCTAGATTAAAAACAAAAATCTATGCCCACCACTAAGGCATAAAAAAAAAATGTTCGGTTCCAGTCTCCGACCGACCCTGTCCATTTATGTGCGACCCAAATTTATTTTATGAGCTTGGGGAAGAAATAATACAAATTAAGTAAATACACAAATAAAAACTTTGAGGCAAACTAGAATTTATGTTTTTGTACAGCACCGTATTTGTATAGCCTGTTGTCTCCAGCAATGCTAACAAACGAGGCACCCACAGGCGTTAACACATCGTTTGTCACAGACTAGAAGGACACAGATGAATGAGTGTAAACCAGGTTTATTGAGACAGGTGGTATGGACAAAGAGCAGGTGAGTATTTGAGAGAAAGTTCAATGATGGAGCGGGAAACAGTCTGAAATGGAGTCTCTTATCTTGAGCAGGGATGGATGACGGACGAGCAGAGGCTGAGGACGGATGACCAGGAGAAGACCGGGGACCAGGAGCGGAAGAGGAACGGCAGCGGCCTGGAGAGACGGGTAAGTAATCCTTTTGCCAGTAGACGTGTAGCGGGAGTCTATAGTCGTTGTGTCGACGAGACCAGACGGTGAGTGACTGTGAGGAGTGCGTTTATAAAGGGAGGATGATTGGGACGGTGATTGATGCGGGCAGGTGGCAGTGATTAGTATGCTGGAGAGCTGGAACGAGTGGGCGGAGTGAAGGTGTCTGGTGCTGACGCTGATGGATCCGTGACAGTACCCCCCCCCCCCCCCCACGGCCAGCTCCAGCTGGCGGACGGGACCGACGACGGGGGCGACCACGGCTCCGGGGCGCTGGACGATCTGGATGGGTGGTATGGAAGTCCTGAAGTAAGGAGGGATCCAGGATGTCCTCCCGGTTGACCCAGCATCTCTCTTCAGCACCGAATCCCTCCCAGTCCACGTAGGAAACGGCTCCAGCAGTCCTGGTGGTCGTGACAGTATGAACGTAGGTATCTCCCGATCTCCTGGATCTTCCGCTCAGTCTGGCTGTTTGACTGGGGATGGTATCCTGAAGTGAGGCTGACGGTCACACCCAGAAGGTTGAAGAACGCTTTCCATACTCGAGAGATGAATTGGGGTCCTCGATCGGAGACGACGTCCTCGGGGATCCCAAAGTTTCGGAATATGTGTTGGAATAGAGCTTCGGCAGTTTCAAGGGCTGTTGGCAAACCAGGAAGGGGAATTAGTTTGCACGCTTTGGAGAAGCGGTCCACTACTACCAGAATGCAGGTGTGATTGTTAGACACGGGCAGGTCGGTGACGAAGTCCACTCCGAGATGAGACTAGGGTCGAGTGGGTATTGGGAGAGGGACCAGCTTGCCTTCTGGGAGATGATGGGGAACCTTGGCCATGGCACAGACTGAGCATCCTTTGACGAACCGGGAGACATCCTGGGCCATACCCGGCCACCAATAGCGCTGTTGGACGAGCGAGAGAGTGGATTGGCTGCCTGGGTGTCCAGAGCCCGGAGAGGTGTGGACTGAGTCCATGAGGGACAGGCGTAAACGGGTTGGGACATAGACCCGTCCCTCTGGACCTCCCGGCGGAGCAGGTTCGAGCTGTGTGGCTTCGGCGATGTGGTCATCCATACTCCACTGGATGGGGCTGACAACCACGGCAGGAGGGAGAATGGTTTCGGGCTCAGAAGGAGGGGTCTCGGGTTGGAACTGACGGGAAAGAGCGTCTGCTTTCACGTTCTTTTCTCCAGGGCGATAGGTGACTGAGAAATTGAAGCGTGTGAAGAACAGGGCCCAACGGGCTTGACGGGGATTGAGTCTCTTAGCATCTCGGAGGTACTCGAGGTTACGGTGGTCAGTGATCACTGTGAAAGGGTGTTGGGCTCCCTCCAGCCAGTGCCTCCATTCCTCCAACGCGAGTTTGATAGCCAGTAGCTCCCGTTTGCCGATGTCATAATTCTGCTCCGCCGGGGACAGTTTCTTGGAGTAGAAAGCGCATGGATGGAGTTGAGGTGGGTTCCCCTGCCGCTGAGAGAGGACCGCTCCTACCCCCGAGATAGGGGCGTCCACCTCGACGAGGAAGGGCACGGCGGGGTCTGGAAGGGCCAGGGTAGGAACGGAACTAAAGGCTGATTTCAGGTCTTGGAAGGCTTGGGTAGCTCGGGTGTTCCAGGATAGAGACTTGGCCCCGCTTTTGAGAAGGTCGGTGAGGGGGGAACTGATGGGACTGAAGTTCTGGATGAAACGGCGGTAGAAATTGGCAAAACCCAGAAAACGTTGAAGTTCCTTACGGGTGGTGGGTTGTGGCCAGTTGAGTACCGCTTCCACCTTCCTCTGGTCCATGGTGATTCCGTGTGGAGTGATGATGTAACCGAGGAATTGGATGGTGCTTTGGTGGAATTCGCATTTCTCCAGTTTGAGATAGAGATGATAATCTCGGAGTCGTTGGAGCACTGTCTGAACGTGATGGATATGGGAGGTCAGATTGGGGGAGTAGATGAGGATATCGTCGATATAAATGACGACAAACTGATTGAGGAGATCGCGGAATATCTCATTCATGAAACCTTGGAAGATGGCGGGTGAGTTGGACAATCCGAAGGGCATCACGAGATATTCGTAGTGCCCTGCGGGGGTGATAAAGGCGGTTTTCCACTCATCTCCTTCCCGGACTCGGATGAGGTTGTAGGCACTACGAAGATCTAGCTTGGTGTAAATGGATGCCCCTCGGAGTTGTTCCAGGGCGGCTGGGACCAGAGGAAGAGGATAGCGGAATTTAACAGTAGCTTGGTTGAGGGTACGGTAGTCGATGCAAGGGCGCAAGCCTCCATCCTTTTTCCCCACGAAGAAGAAGCTCGAAGCGGCAGGGGACACTGATGGTCGGATGAATCCGTGGTCGAGAGCCTCCTGGATATACTCCTCCATGGCCTTCTGCTCCGGGATGGACAGAGGGTAGATCTTACCTCGCGGTAGGACCGCCCCAGGCAGCAGGTCGATCGCGCAGTCCCATGGCCGATGTGGAGGTAGGGTGGTAGCTTGATGTTTATCGAAGACATCCTGGAACGCCCGGTAGGGAGAGGGGATCTCGGGAAGAAGTTCCACTGGTGGGCTCTCCACGGAGGTGGTGGAGAGCGGAACTGGCGGAGTGGTGGTATGAACAGGGGTCTTCGTCACAGATGACAGACAGTGCTGGAAACAGTCCTCACCCCACCGTAGGATCTTGCCGGTGGACCATTGAATATGCGGGGAATGGGTCTCCAACCAGGGGCGTCCCAGGATGATCTCAGTCGTAGAGCCCTCCAGCACCAGAAAAGATATCTCCTCCTTATGGAGCCAGCCGATCTCTAACCCCAGGTCGGGACTACGATGTCCAACCCGGCCGCGCCCTAGTGGTTGTCCTAAGATGGTTTGTACTTGCAGTTTGTGAGGGATGGATCGTTGTTTGGTTTGCAGCCGGTTTAATGTGGACAGAGCGATGAAGTTGGCCGCTGATCCGGAGTCGATCAGCGCCTGAACTGAAACGGAACGGTTCAGATAAGTGACAGTGGCCGCAGTAAATTTCAAGGAGGAGATGGGTAATGGTAATTGGACCGTACTCACAGCGGGTCGGGGTGGACGAACCGGGCAGGAGGCGAGCAGATGGCCGGAGGCTCCACAGTACAAACACAGACCGCTGGTGATGCGACAATTTCTCTCGGACACTGGCAGACGAGTGGTACCGACGTCCATCGGCTCTGGTGCTGGAGGACTGTGGTGGCGGGGCGCTGGACGAGGAGTTGGAGGTGCAGGGCTGTCGAGCTGGCATGCAGTGCGTCGCTGATCGATGCGAATGGATCGCTGGATGATGCTCTCCATACCGATGTTGTCGTCATAAATCGCAAGCTGGAGGCGGATGTCAGGATTCAGGCCATAACGGTAAGCGGTGATGAGAGCAGACTCATTCCAACCGAGAGTAGCGGCGAGGGTGCGGAACTGCAGCGCATATGAGGCGACGGACGATCTCCCTTGCCTCAGACGGTACAGCTGATCTTGGACCGAGATGGAATGTGCAGACTGCGAGAACACCTCGGTGAAGTGGCCGGAGAAAGTGGTGAATGTCCGGGTAACAGGACCTCGATCCTTCCAAAGGGCATGAGCCCAATTGAGCGCTCGGCCTCGCAGGAGTGAGATGAAGAAGGCTACTTTTGATCGTTCGGTGGGGAAGGATAACGGGTTCATCTCCATGTAGAGCTCGCACTGCAAGAGGAAGCCGCTGCACTCCTCCTCCTCGCCAGAGAAGGGGGCTGGTTGGGCCATGGGACTGGCAGAGGCAGATGGGGAAGAAGTGGTGACGGTGGCTGTGGCGAGTGCTGGTGCGCTAGTCCGGGGAATGGAAGGAGAAGGTGGGCTCGGTGTAGCGCTGGTGCTCGGGGTAGATTGCAGCATTGTGTTGGTCTGGTCTTCTGTCACAGACTAGAAGGACACAGATGAATGAGTGTAAACCAGGTTTATTGAGACAGGTGGTATGGACAAAGAGCAGGTGAGTATTTGAGAGAAAGTTCAATGATGGAGCGGGAAACAGTCTGAAATGGAGTCTCTTATCTTGAGCAGGGATGGATGACGGACGAGCAGAGGCTGAGGACGGATGACCAGGAGAAGACCGGGGACCAGGAGCGGAAGAGGAACGGCAGCGGCCTGGAGAGACGGGTAAGTAATCCTTTTGCCAGTAGACGTGTAGCGGGAGTCTGTAGTCGTTGTGTCGACGAGACCAGACGGTGAGTGACTGTGAGGAGTGCGTTTATAAAGGGAGGATGATTGGGACGGTGATTGATGCGGGCAGGTGACAGTGATTAGTATGCTGGAGAGCTGGAACGAGTGGGCGGAGTGAAGGTGTCTGGTGCTGACGCTGATGGATCCGTGACATCGTTGTTGTCAGGCACGTGCACAGGTAGGGCTCAACCTGTGCAGAGCACATGCCCTTTTTGTCGAAGTGCCCTTTTTTTGGTGGTGGTAGTTTTTTTTTTTTTTTTCAATAAATCAGTGCTATTGGTCATAAATGTGTTTTTGCAAAACGGATATAAATCCGATCTTCAACTCCCGTGTTATATGCAGATTGCACGCCACCAAAAGCAACAGATATGAACCTCATTTTATTGATCATTAGCTAATTTCAAATCAAAGAAATCGAGAGTGGCAACAACCCTGGTAAAGATCATTTCGTTTCTTTACTTGAAGATGATTGTGTTAAGCGTCTGTGACTTACTTTCACTTTTATTTGCGATGTTTGCACGTTGGTTTGATGAATAGACGCTCAGCTGCTCATCTGCGGTGATGCGTGTCGCAGTAGTGCCGTCATATCTGACTATAACATGACATATAGCCTATATAACGCGCTCTCACTCGTTTATTTTTTAGCATTTTTGGGAGGAGTAAAATATACATTTGTGGTTTCAACAACCAGATTGCGTTTACACCTACTAAAGATCCGAACACAATGCGAGCCAGACTACCAGCGTGGTCAGGCAGATTCGTTCACAATCCGATCACAACGTATTTACACCTTGCATTAACATGCGTTTTTTATTATCCGGATAACTTATCTGGATACAGATCGCATTTTAATACCAGGTGTAAATGGGGTCAAATCATCAGCACGGGTACGCCCTGAGCAACTGGAACCACAAAGCGATCCTCATCGCCTTGGTAACATATTTCTATATTTCTTGATTTATGATTGCTGATACACTTAATTTATTAACATTTAATCTTGGTATGGTTATAATATTAAATTATGGTTGATTCAAGGCTGTTAATATGCACGTAATCGCTATGTAATTTTTTAGTATTCTATACTCTCCGGTCATCCTCACATGTAGGCTATAAATGTAGTAAAACATGGTCTTACTACAGTAATGTTGTAGTAGTAACTAAAGAAAAAAAAAACAGCAAAGAAGATCACTGTGAAATCTTTATATTTTATAATGCAGAATGTAATTCATGATTTAATTCATTCCAAGGCTTAATTTATTTGATCCAAAATAAGCAAAAACATTTTTTTTCTTTTTTTTTTATTGTGAAATATTTTAACAATTTAAAATACTTGTTTTCTATTTGAATATATTTTAAAATGTAATTTAATTCTGTGGTCAAAGCTGAATTTTCAGCATCATTACTCCAGGTCAGTACTCTTCGGTGTCACGTGATCCTTCAGAAATGCTTTTCACTGCAACTGTACTTTTCACACTATTTCATAATTTTTTTCTGTTCTTGAGCCGGTTAAGAACCAACTCTGAAGCCTATGCTTAGAGGAGAGACTTCCACAACTCATTGGATCACAGTGAAGTCATAAACGAGAAGAAGGTTTCTTTTTTAATTAGGTTTAAAGAAGCCCTTAAACCCTGTATATCTATATTATCTAGTCTATATTATTATTATTATTATTATAGTTGTTATTAAAGGGTTAGTTCACCCAAAAGGGGTGGGGGGGGGGTGCCCTTTTTCAGTTTCAGCACATGCCCCTCAAAAGGTCCGTGCACGGCCCTGGTTGTTGTCATGTAGATGCACTGTTGCGCTTGTGACAGCATGAACTGAACCAGCAGAGAGAGAGAGAGAGAGAGAGAGAGAGAGAGAGAGAGAATTTTGAATTTTGAAAAAATACTTTATTTACAATTTTTACAAAACAAGTTTCACCATTTACTAATTTTCCATTTACCTTTTATACCACACACAAAGCTTTTTCTACATTAGTAGATGAGAAAAAAATATTTGTCCATCAATAACAGAGCACAAAGCCTCATTCTTGCACCATTTCTCTTCAAATGTAATAACATCATTCATGGAAGTATAAAAACGAAAATCAATAAGTATTCTGGATTTGACAGTGGCTAAAAACATAATATTAATATCTTGATCAGCACCCCCTTCTATCTTGTTTTTTCTGCTCATATAAATTGCCAACTTCGCTTGACCTATAAGAAAATTTAAACACTGACAAATAAACCTATTTCTTCTAACATATCTAAAACCAATAATAAATACGTCTATAGAAAAAGATTCATTAAAACTATAAAATAAATTATGTAATAAACTAAACAACCTTTGTAGTCTAACACAATCCATATAAGCATGAAAAACAGTCTCTCTACTAGAACAAAAAGGGCATTCTGCAGAAACATCAGGATTTAAAACTGAAATAAAAGCATTAACTGCTATCGCACCATGTAAAATTCTCCATTGTATGTCCCCAACTCTTTTACCTAATGGTGGCTTATACAATGATCTCCACTCTGGTTTATTATCATCATCAAGTTGTAGAACATTACGCCATGGTGTATCAACCCTCTCATTAAGCGCTTTTTTATTAAAAGCAAGAACACAACCTTTATAAAAAGATTTACCAGTACTTGAAAAAAAATTTAAACATAGAGATTTTCCAGAGCTTAAAAAAATTCCTGAAACATCATCTAACATAGGAAAAATAAAAAACTCAGATAATACATCCTCTTCATTAGGAACAATTTTGTATTCATAGTATTCTGATAACAGTTTCAGTTCATCAAAAGTGAGTTTTTGTTTCCATTTTTGTAATAAATGAAAAACAGATCGTAAGGACTTAATTTTCAAACTCAAAGCAACTCCTTCCATATTCCCAAAGTCTGGTCCTGTCAAGTGTACTAGACTCCCCATAGTACAAATTTTGGATGCCACAAGTGTTTCTGTAAGTCCAGGAATTGAACAGTCATTGTGTTTTAAATCGAAACGTGCTCCATATATTAACGGTTCTTTAAGGAGCCAGTAAAGAGATTCAAAATGTCCTTCTCTTTGCACTCTGAACATTTTCCACACTTTAAAAACATTACGATAAAAAATAGGCATCCCATTAAGGTTCACCTTTGACAAGTCCATGAAAAAAAGATTCCTGTCCATTTTCAAATTACCAACATTTTGTAATATTTTACATGCAACTGCTTTCCAGCTTGAAGTTACAGAATTATCAAGAAGTCTTTGTAAAAACTGTAAACGAAAAGCTGCTGCTCTACTTTGAATATGAACCAATCCTTGCCCTCCTTCTTCTTTAGGTAAAAACAATATGCTCTGAGGAACCCAATGTAACTTATCCCAGAAAAAAATCAACTAAAATTGCTTGAATCTCTGCTAAGGAGGATCAATACAGGTTAACTTATGCCATAAAGAGGAAGCAACTAAATTATTTATAACTAAAGCTCGACCTCTATATGACATATTTGGGATTAACCATTTCCATTTTTCAAGTCTACCTTTAACTTTTTCAAGAGTTCCTTCCCAATTTTTTTGTACAATCACTTCATCTCCTAAAAAAACCCCTAAATATTTAAAACCTCCTCTCTTCCAAACCAAGCCAGGAGGAAGGGCAAACGGAACATTTTTCCAATCCCCTATTAAAATTGCTTCACTCTTTTCCAAGTTAATTTTAGCAGAGGACAGTTTTTTAAAATCATCAAGTAAGTAAGTAAGTAAGTAAGTAAAATTTATTTGTATAGCACTTTTCTCAGATGAAGATCACAAAGTGCTTCACAACAAATGAAAGCACACAACTCTCATAAATACATTGCATCACAAAACAAAATAAAATACATAAAATAAATAAAATAAACAATACGTACACATTAGACCAGCCTAACCACCCTACAATCTAGTTAAAAGCCTCTTTAAAAAGCAGAGTTTTCAGATGGTTTTTAAATTGTTCCACACAATTCAAGCCGCGTATGGAAGGAGGCAAAGCGTTCCACAACCTGGGTGCAACAACTTGGAATGAACGGTCCCCCCTAGTTTTAAAATATGAAAGGGGGACAACTAATAGTCTCTGGCCTGTTGATCTCAGACTACGTGAGGATGTACGCAGCTGTATCAGGTCAGCGATGTATGGGGGTGCCTGTCCTTGTAGGGCTCTAAAAGTTAGGACCAAAATTTTGAAGTTTATTCTTAGTCTCACTGGTAACCAATGAAGTGAAGCTAAAACTGGAGTAATATGTGCCCTTTTACTCGTGTGGGTTAAAAGCCTAGCAGCAGAATTTTGGACAGTCTGGAGACGACCAAGATCCTTCTTATTAAGGCAAATAAAAAGACTGTTGCAATAGTCTAAGCGAGACGAGATAAAAGCATGAATGATCATCTCCAACTCGGCTTTTGACACTAAGGCTCTTATCTTAGAAATGTTCCTTAATTGAAAGAAACAGTTTTTAATAAGATCTTTCGAGTGTTTCTCCAGAGACATGGCCGCATCAAAAACAACACCTAAGCTTCTGAGACTGGGCTGAACAGACGAACCTAAGTCACCAATGTGTTGCTTTATCTGAGGGATGCTCTGCTCAGGGGCAATAATTAAAGTTTCAGTCTTGGCTGAATTCAACATTAAAAAGTTGTCATTCAGCCACTGCTTGATCCTACTCAGACAGTTCATCAAAGATGAAAGTTTAAAAAACTCAGTAGGCTTAAAGGAACAGTATAACTGAATGTCATCTGCATACAAGTGATAAGAGACATCCTGAAACTGGCTTATTATCTGTCCTAGAGGGAGCATATACAGAAGGAAAAGAATAGGTCCCAGGACAGAACCCTGAGGAACACCACTCGATAAACCAGCAGTATCTGACATTTTCTGATTTATATAAACACTGAAACTTCTACCAGTAAGGTAAGATGAAAACCATTTTAGAGCTGATCCGGATATCCCTAATAGAGCCTGAAGTTTATTAAGCATAATATTGTGATCAATAGTGTCAAAGGCAGATGTAAGGTCCAACAAAACTAACACTGTGTGCTTCCCAGAATCAGCAGACATCAAAATATCGCTTGAAACTTTCACCAGTGCAGTTTCCGTAGAATGTTTTTTACGAAAACCTGACTGATATTTATCAAAGATATCATTTATCTCTAAGAAATTAGTAAGCTGCTCTGCTACCACTTTCTCTAGAATCTTTGCCATGAAAGGGAGTTTAGATATAGGCCTATAATTCGAGGGTTGCAATGGGTCTAAACTGGGCTTCTTAAGAACAGGTTCAACAATAGCATGTTTAAAAAAGTCAGGAACCACCCCAGTTAAAAGAGAAGTATTGATCATTTCCACAACACAGGGGCCAATACTATCAAAAACCTGCTTAAACAGCATAGTTGGGAGAACATCACTTTGGCCATAGGAGGGCTTTAGCTTATCTAGCAGAGTAGTAATATCAGATGATGACACAGGTTTAAAGGAGAAACACGGGTAGGAAAGAGCCAAAGTACAGGCCTTGTATGCTGGAGGTGGTAAAATGCTAGCTCTGATATCCTTAATTTTCTCAACAAAGAAGTCAAGGAATACATTACTATTTGACAGAGTGAGCACCGCATTTGGAGAAACAGATGGAGAAACAATAGAGTTAATAGAGTCAAATAAGAATTTGGGGTTTTTCTTGTTGGAGGATATTAGCTGAGAGAAGTAGTTAGTTCTAGCATTCTTCAGAAGTTCATTTAGAGAAGCGGTTAATTCCCTAAGGTAGAGCCTGTGAACTTCGAGTTTAGTAGCTTTCCATAAGCGCTCTATTTTCCGGCGTTTACTTCTAAGGCTCTGAACAGATGAATTTATCCACGGGCAGGGCTTTTTAACAGACACAATGCTTGATTTCATTGGTGCCACTTCATCTAGAATTGTTGAACATTGCCTGTTAAAAGACTCCACATACACATTTACATCACTACAACCTCCTAGCTGGCATGGATCAAACAAAGTAGAAAACTTCCCAGCAACATCCTGGTTAAAAACTCTCCTCTGAGCCTTAATTCTCAGAGGCGGGGGGTCCCGTGGTAAATTCAAGTTAAAGAAAACACAACTATGGTCACTCACATGGACATCCTCCACACTCACATTTACTATCTCAAGACCTAATGAGAAAACAAGGTCCAGGGTGTGCCCCTTTAAGTGAGTAGGACCTGAAACATATTGCTTAAAGTTAAAAGAGTCAGTGATAGATAAGAGATCTGTAGCTGCAATACATGACATATCATCAATATGAAGATTAAAATCTCCAATAATTAAAACTTTCTCCAGCTTGATTATAGAGGTTAATAAATCAGTAAAATCAGTGAGGAAGATACCTGCAGGGCCAGGAGGACGGTAGATTAACACACAATAAAATATGTTAACAGAACCGACCTTAATCATCTGTGACTCAAACGAGGAAAATGTTTCACAGTGGATTCCTCTGCATAAAAAACTGTCTCGGTACACAACAGCAAGACCGCCACCTCGGCGAGCCGTTCGAGGTGTCCCAATCGCTGAGCAACCTGCAGGGCAGAGCTCATTTAAGTGTACGGCTTCCTTATCCTTTTGCCATGTTTCTGTGAGGAACATAAAATCCGTCTTTTCCGTGAAAATAAGATCGTTAATGGCATGCGCCTTGTTTGTGATGGAACGAGCATTCAGCAGTGCTAAACGGAGCGATGATGGCAGACCGGTCTCCTTAATAGCAGGTTGTAGTGGCCGCAAACACCTAGCACAGTCACGTGATTTCCAGCGGTGTCGTGGGACCAATCGCTGGTCAGACAAGTCGGACACAGACTGCAGTTTCCCAACTGCAAGTCCACCGCCGTCCGGTGGTAACCAAAGGGGATCCCGTCCAGCGGACAGGACGAGCCGAAGGCGACCCTGCGACAGAGCACCCCCGGCACCTATATCCCGAGGAAAAACCGGCAGCAGCCACCGCGGCTGCCGCCTGCAGAGAAGCCCGGGCACCCCCATCGCCGAAGACAGCCTCATCGCGACCCGAACGCCAGCTCTGCAACCCCTTTTCCTTCGTCTCTTCTTAGGATTTCCACGACCCCGAAGCAAAAATCGGCAATCAAATAGGCTGGGTACGCACACCAGCGGAGGTGGAAAAGTTTGACTGTAACTCTCCCAGCTGTTACTGAGTCCTTCCATATACACTCCAATGTTCATCAGGGTGACACGATCGTATGTCAGAACAGCGGTAGCACAGTGGTTTAAAGGCAGGGTTAATGTGACCATAAAAGAGACATACACAAACAAATAAAAACGACATAAATGAGACGCAGCAACGGCCATGCCAAACAAAGGCGCCATCTTCGTCATCATCATCACTGTGACAACCCTGCAGATTCCTGCAGACAACCCTGCAGATTAAGTACACGTATTAAAACCTTTACATCACTCTGTTGGCTAACAAACACTACTACATCATCAGCGTACGCAGAGACTGTTATACTTTCAACATTGGGCAATTTAAAACCTTGTACATTCTTCCTCAATTGCTGCAGCAGAGGTTCTATTGCTAGTGAATATAGCATTCCAGAGAGCGGGCATCCCTGCCTCACCCCTCTAAAAACTTTAAAAGGCGTGCACAAGCCACTATTAATTTTGAGTATGCTCTCAACATCACTATACAAAACTTTGATTTTATCAATAAAACCCTTACTAAAACCAAATGCTTTTAATGTTTCCCATAAATATGCATGTTCAACCTTATCAAACGCTTTCTCTTGGTCAAGCGAAATCAAGCCAATGTCACTATTTGACAACTTAGAGACATAATAGATATCCCTAATAAGGGAAATATTATCAAAAATTGACCTTTTGGGAACACAGTAAGTTTGGTCCGGATGGATCACCTTACTCATAACTTTTGTTAATCTGTTGGCTAAAATCTTTGAAAGAAGTTTATAGTCACTACACAGAAGTGAAACAGGTCTCCAGTTTTTGATCTCAGTGAGATCTCCTTTCTTGGGAAGAAGGGTCAGGATTGCTCTCCGGCAACTCAAAGGTAGAAGACCTTCGTCCAAACTACCATTGAGGACTTCTAAGAGATCCTCTCCTAAAACTTCCCAAAAACATTTGTAAAAGTCTATGGGTATGCCATCAACTCCAGGCACCCTTCCGGATTCCATGCTCTGAACGGCCTTATGCAGTTCTCCCAGGCTGAGCGCACCTGAAATCTCTGCATTACCTTCATCAGACACCTTTGGTAAATCCTCAAAAAAAGCACTTTTACTGATATTGTCTGATCCTACTTCACTTCTGTACAGTGTCTCATAAAAACCAATTGCCCTACTTCTGATCCCTACAGGATTGGACAACAGAATTCCTTCTTCTGATCGCAAAGCGTGAATGATTCTTTTTTGCCCATTTTTCCTTTCAAGGTTAAAAAAATACTTTGAAGGTGCATCCATCTGATCAAGACTTATAAATCTTGACCGGACCAAAGCCCCCTGTGTTTTAACCCCTAATAATTCTGCCAATTGATTTCTTTTCTTAGAAAGAATCTTCAGATAACTTTTTTGTTTCGTTAAATCCGCCAATTCCTGTATCTTAATTATGTAATTCTCTAAGTCTTTCATTGACTGATTTAAAACTTTGGTGCTGTTATGAGCATACTGCTGACAATACTGTTTAATTTGCACTTTACCAAAATCTCACCATTTCTGAACTGATTGAAAAGAATCTTTTGTTGTTCTGTAATCGGCCCAAAACAACTTAAACGTGTGTATAAAATCCTTATTATCTAACAACGTTAGATTAAAATGCCAGTACGCACTTTTGGCTTGACAGAATTCAAAATAAAAGAACATTGCACCATACAATGATCTGAAAGACCAACAGGAAAAATACAAAAAAATTTAAAAATACCAGTATGATGTTTAAACACATAAAATCTGTCCAATCTTGCCAAAGATAAAACATTACCACGTGTATGTGCCCAAGTATATTGCCTTTTATCCTCATGATAAAACCTCCACACGTCACTTAATTCATGCTTATTTATTATTTGAAAGAGACGCTTTCTTGACGGCATATGGGGTTCAATATGATTTCTGTCACAATTACTCACTGTACAATTAAAATCTCCCCCCAGAAATAAATAATCATCATTAGAAACATCTTGTAAAACAGAACATAATGTATCTAAAAACAACATCCTATCAATTGTTGAGTTGGGGACATACACACAAATAAAAACAAAATTACAATTCTCAACTTGTGCTTTCACTTTTAAAAGTCGACCTTTCAAAAATTCTTTAACTTGATATGAAGCTGGATTAAATGTTTTTGCAAATAATATTGCTACTCCTCCACTTAAAGTGGTATTGTGACTGAAAAAAGATAAGCCTTCCCATTCCTTCATCCAATCATTCACATTATTCATGTCACTATGTGTTTCCTGAATCAAAGTGACATCTAATTTTTTCTGCTTGATAATTTCATACAGCTCAGCTCTTTTTCTATAATCTCGACATTCAAGGAGGCAATCCGCACTTCAGCCATACTTAAATAAATAAACAAACAAAAAAACACAAGTGAAATCATATAACTAAAGTTCTTAGTCTTCATTTTCATTTAACTCCGTGCCAACTTTCCTCACAATCTTTTTCAAACGATACACCTCCCTGTTCGAAAGGCACCCATCTACTAATAAACCTTTAGCTTTGTTATAGAACTGATTTAAGTCAGGAAAATAATCCTTTACAACCACACCCCTTTTGTTTTTTGTGGTATTAAGGAAACGTTTTATGTCATCAACGTCATAACTTCTGCTTATAGCAGCTTCACTCTGTGACAACACTGTACTAGATTTAGACATTTCACTTCCACTTTCTGACTCTTTCTGATCCTCATCACCCTAAACCACCTCACCTTTTTTAAAACACTTTATGTGACTGATCTTTTCCACATGTTTCCGTTTTGTTGGCACTTTGAACAGCCTACTTTCTGTTTCTATATCAGACACATCGCCCATGTTTTCAACATCACTGTTCAACAAAACAGTTTTTGCAGCAACAGTTTCCACCGAGGTCGATCCGGCTTCTACAGGCCCCTCAACAGATGCTCTTTCCCCAACAGGTATATCCAC
Source organism: Pimephales promelas (assembly GCF_016745375.1). The sequence goes on from NW_024121488.1 coordinate 30,520, forward strand.
AGTCGGCACTGCTTCAGCCAGACCGACCTCAGCCGGTTCAGACGCAGGCTTATCTTTAGTCGAAGCACTACCTCCAGCTGCACTCTTATCAGGACATGAACGTATTAAATGGCCCGATTTACCACATCCAAAACACTTCATTTTATCAGTGGTAACAAACACAACATATTCAAAATCATCCACACGAAAATTTAGAGCCAAGTCCAATTCCGCGTCATCTTTGATGATCATGAACGCAAATCTCCTGAATGAAACTATGTGTTTCAATAAAGGAGACTCGCACCCGATCGTGATCTTCTTAATCGGTGAAACCAACTTCCCATACCTTGATAGTGCTTGTTTCAAAATATCATCACTGAGAAACGGAGGGATATTTGATATTGTGATTTTTTTTTGACGGTAACAACAGCGGTAGAACAGGTGTAAGTATTTCATCAATGATTATGCCTCTCGCAACTACCTCATTTGCTCTTTCCACCGAGTTTAAAAAAATCACGGTCACACCATTCATTCTGGATGCGGAGAGAATGTTTTGGTGACCAACAATCTCTCCTACACCCAGACAACAAGTTTCTACACTCGCCACGGATACGATCTTAACTCCGTGACGGCGTGTTAAAACATCGAGCCCAGTACCAGCCTGAGCTGCCATGCTTTCCAAGAAAGCAGGCAGCACAAATAAACACCACACAAGACAAAAAAAACAAGTGAAACAAACAAATTCAAAAGAAAGAAGAAAGAAAAAAACTAAAGAAAAAACACAAAGAGAAAGAAACAAATGCACGCGCTCAAAATTCACGCTCTCACACACGCTCCACAAACGCCCACGCATGCGCAGAGAGAGAGAGAGAGAGAGAGAGAGAGAAAGAGAGAGAGAGAGAGAGATTTTAAACCCCTTTTTATTACATATTACACAACAATTATCACTACAATCAGCCAAACAACATCATTAAATCAAGACCAAAACAATCTTAAAAATTCTTAAAAAATAGAAAATAGTAACTTTTCTTCAACAATTTCACAAAGGACCTTATTTAAACACCATCTTACCCCAAAGGATAAAAAATCGTGCATTAATCTATAATAATGATAATCAATCAAAATCCTAGATTTGACTAATTTTACAAAAATTGCTACCAAACTGCTAGAAACATTTTGCTCAATTTTTTCTTTTCTTGTGGTATAAATTGCCATTTTTGCCTGGCCTACCAAGAAATTCAACAATTGACACTTATGACGAAATTTCTTCACATATTTAAATCCACAAATGAACACTTTCATTGAAAAAACCTCATCAAAAGAATCAAAAAATTTCCTCAAAATATCAAATAGAGGTTTTAGCCTCTCACAGTACATAAAAGCATGAAAAATAGTCTCTTTTTCCAAACAAAAAGGGCAGCCTTCAGTCACTTCAGAATTGATCAGGGAGACAAAAGCATTTACTGCAATAGCACCATGTAACACTCTCCACAGTAAATCCCCAGTTTTTTTGACTAATGGTGACTTATACAAGGCTCTCCATTGTGGCTTTTCATCGACAGCAAGATTAAGTATATTTCGCCATGGTGTATCACACTTGTTGTCTAAAAATTTCTTATTAAAAGCTTTTACACAAACCTTGTACACTCAAAAAAATGATGTGTTGGCTTTACTTAACTTTTTTTTGTAAACAGGTTCCACCGGTTCCACATAACTTTGTTTTGTTAAACAAACAGAATTTGTTCATGTAACTTCAACATCATGGAAGTCATTTTAAGCCATCCAATCAAACTCTGAGCTGAGGGTTGAATGAACACTGAAGCTGTGTTAAAGTTAATGAGACAATTAAGTGAATAATTGAGTGATGATTGAGCATTATTGAAGACACCTGATGTTAACAAGCAGAATCACTGAAGGAGAAAATCACAAATTGTAAGCCACCGTTATGGAGATCAGTGTTTGCTTTAGTTTAGTTGGGCTCTTGATCCTTATACTTTTACTTTAAACTTTGTTTGGCTGCTGTTATTGATTTATAACAGTCAAATGAACAAAGAAAACTGTGATCCGATAGTGTTGGTTATGTTTTGACATAATCAGGCTGTGATCTGAAAATTCCTAAAATTCGTAATTCTGATGGTTAGGACTAACTTGCTAGCAACAGTTTAGTGATTGTACAGCATATTTGTATTTTCTTATAACAGAAAATATTTAATAAAACTATTCTGATCAAATCACTTTAATCTTTATGTAGAAACAGATATCAATAATCAGCCTGTCTATCTCAATCGTGGTGACATTAATAGTCCTTGTTGCCCCCAATCACAACTCATTAATGGCTCCCATCATGCATTGCGGTATGAATAAATTATGATCTGAATTGTCTATGTAATTTACTTTTCCTAATTGAATATTCTACTCGTCACCGTTGTTGAGAAGCATTGACTGAATCTTGAGGTCTGTGTGTGCCTTAAAGAAATTTTTTTTTGTAAAAATACAACTTTTGAGAAATCCATTATATTATATTTAACATTCTGGATATTTATGCAGAATTTCAGTTATGCAGTAACCAACAGAATAAATCACAGACATAAATTTCAAATGATGAATGTCATTGTATGTCCAACATCATTTTATAATTGTTTATCTTTGTTCATCTGGCAGGTATTACTCAGATGCAACAGCAAATTTAAATATAAAGTTAATAATAAAAGGGTCAAGAGCCCAACTAAAGCAAACACTCATCTCCATAACGGTGGCTTAAAATTTTAGATTTTTTTCCCTTGTGATTCTGCTTTAGGTGTCTTAAGCTCATTATTTATTCATGCTGCAATGCATGATGGGAGCCATGAATGAATTTTAATTGGTGGCACCCAGAATGCACCCAGAAAATGGTTTTGTTTATTGATTTGATCATTTGAATTTCATTGAAAAGGCTAAAATTGTATGTTTTACAACAGCAGTGCTGTTATGATCCATAAGGTAAACTTAACAGTGGTTCATGCAGTTTGACTACAAAACGGAAGTTTGGTGGTTCAATCCACAGTTCCACCTTTTCTATGTGATCATCTAGCTGTTATAACTCATGTACAGCCAAACATAATATAAAGTTAATAATATAGGGGTCAAGAGACCAACTAAAGCAGACACTGATCTCCATAACGGTGGCTTACAATTTGTGATTTTCTCCTTCAGTGATTCTGCCTGTTAACATCAGGTGTCTTCAATAATGCTCAATCATCACTAAATTATTCACTTAATTGTCTCATTAACTTTAACACTCAGCTCAGAGTTTGATTGGATGGCTTAAAATGACTTCCATAATGTTGAAGTTACATGAACAAATTCTGTTTGTTTAACAAAACAAAGTTATGTGGAACCGTTAAAAAGTTAAGTTAAGTAAAGCCAACACATCATTTTTTTGAGTGTACAATTCTTTCCCAAGTACAACATTTGAACCCACAATCATTATTTCTTTACAATGTAAAAACATGCTGTTGTGATCACCCATAATAGGAGAAATACCCAACTTTGGAAAAGGGTCTTTACAATCAGGGTTAATCAACCCCTGTGAGTACTGATCCAACAGTTCTGTCTCTTCCTCGGTAAGGGCCGATCTCCACTTTTCAAGTGCTTTTTCTACTATACGGCATGATTTGAGTCCTAAATGGTCAGCAATCGCAGTCACATTCTTAAAAGCAGGACCCGCTATTTGATGTAGATGACCAATTTCTGTCAACTTGGCGTTACACAAAGTCCTTTCTGGTATGGCAAAAGAAAACTCACGTGATAAGTCCAAACGTGAGCCACCGACCAATGGTTCTCGAAGTAGCCAAAACAGAGAAGCAACATTGCTTTCCCTGCTTTTCTTAAACAGAGACCAGACTTTTAATAAATTACGATAAAAAACTGGAGAATTAGATAGTTTCAGTCTTTGAGAGTCCAACCAGAATAAAGTTTTGTCCATTCCTAGCCCTTCGATGTTCCGGAGAATCACACAGGCAGCCGCCATCCAACTGGACTGAGGAGCACTTTAAAAGTCTCTGTACATATTGCAGACGAAAAGCAGCCGTTCTACTCTGCAAATGTATCAAACCAAGTCCTCCTTCGTCTTTTGAAAGATACAACACACTTTTTGATACCCAGTGCATTCTGTCCCAGAAGAAATCAATTAACATTGCCTGGATTTTCATCAGTACATCTACTGGGGGATCTATACAGGCTAGGCGGTGTAAAAGTGCAGAGGCAACCAGATTATTTATAATCAAAATTCTACCTTTATAGGAAATTTTAGGGAGTAAAAACCTCCACTTATCCAGTCGCCCTTTGACCTTTTCAATAGTACCTTCAAAATTATTTTTTACAACATTTTCATTTCCTACAAAGACTCCTAAATATTTAAAACCATCTCTTGTCCAGTTTAGTCCATCAGGAACTCTTGGTTCACCTTTTGGCCATTTCCCAACTAATATGGCTTCACTTTTTTCCAGTTAACTTTTGCTGAAGAAAGAGTTTTAAAATCTTCTAAAATCTTCAACATCACATTGACATCATTGGGTTCACTGATTATGACAATGACATCATCAGTGTATGCTGATAACTTAAAAACAGTATCACAATTTGGCATACACAGTCCACGCACATCAGATCTTAGTTTATTTAACAGGGGTTCTATGGCTAAGGTGTATAACATGCCTGACAGTGCACAGTCTTGTCTGACACCCCTATACACACTAAACGGAGAGCATAAGTCACCATTAATCTTTAATATACTCTCAACGCCACAATACATCATTTTAATCATTTCAATAAACTCTGAACTAAAACCAAATGCTTTTAAAACACTCCATAAATAAATATGCTCGACTCTGTCAAAAGCCTTCTCTTGATCGATTGATATCATACCAAAGTCTATGTCAAAGATTTTTCCACAGTCAAAGATATCTCTGATAAAAGAAACATTATCAAAGATTCTCCTTCCTGGTACGCAATATGACTGATCTGGATGAACAATCGATTCAATGACTACCCCCAATCTGATCGCCAAAGCTTTCGACAATATTTTGTAGTCGTTACACAATAAACTTACTGGTCTCCAATTTTTTATGTCATTTAAATCTCCTTTTTTAGGCAATAAAGTAATAATTGCTCTACGGCAGCTTCTAGGCAGTTGTCCATCTGCCAGACTCTCATTAAAAACTGTTACTAAATCTGGACCAATTTCTACCCAAAAAAGTTTTATAAAATTCAGTTGTAATGCCATCAATACCTGGTGCTTTTCCATTTTCCATTTTTTTAAGGGCATTTTCTAGCTCAACTAGACTCAAAGTTTTACTAATTTCTTCATTTGCATTTTTAGTTATCTGAGGTAAATTTTCAAAAAAAATTAAATTACCATCTTGCTCTTCAGAAATTTCACTTTTGTACAGTTCTTTATAAAAATGTACAGCTCTCTTCCTAATGTCCGAGGGATTTGTCAACAACACCCCTTCTTCAGACTGCAAGGCGTGAATAAACTTTTTCTGTCCGTTCTTTTTTTCTAAACTGAAAAAGAATTTTGAAGGAGCATCCATTAATTCTGCACTTTGAAAACGGGATCTAATGATAGCACCTTGTGTTGCACAACCTAGCATGTCAGATAACAAATTATTTTTCTTTTTTATGTGCTCTATATAAGTCGCATCTTTTGTGGACTCTGCAAGTTCTTGTAGCTTCATCAACTCTTCTTCTAACGTACTCATTGAGCTATGTTTGTCTCTTGTGGCCAGTGTTGTATAAAGTAGAAGTAGAAGTAGAAAAAAAGTAGAAATCCTGCCATGTGTTTATTCCAGCCATTAACTGATTGACAGTTGATTAGGGCTGATTTCTGTCTCCTGGCTGAAAAACTGCTAATAAGCAAATCCAGGTGATTGGAACAAAATACTGAGGCGGACTTTTACTTTCTGAACCTGGACTTTACTCCTCTGAAGAGAACAGAAAAGGAGACGACACAGTCTTAGATTAAATCACCTGAAGAGAAGACATTAAATCTGAAGATCTCAGCAGAGGATGATTAAACAACTCCACAAACAGCATTGCCAGCTTCACTTATTACTAACCAGACTGACTTTATTTCTGTCAGACTTCTACAGAAGATTTTATTGAGAATTAACAGAGGTTTACTCTGTTTCATTTGAAGTCACCATACCATCAGAATCTCTGAAGGTGAAAATCGTAATTGGTTACCATTATGGAGATCAGTGTAGAGATCAGAGATCAGTCTTTAGTTGGGCTCTTGAGCCTTACATTAACTTTAGGTTTTGTTCGACTGTTGTATCTCAGTTAAAACAGTCAGATGAACAATTAAAAAACATACAAACTAATAGTTTTGGTTATATTGTGACAATCGTCATTTGAATTTAGTATTTGTGATTTATTTTGTTGGTTACAGCATAACTGAGATTCTGCACAGATATCCAGAATTTATAATGTAAAGGATTTCTTAAAAGTTGTAAAAAAAAAAAAAAAATCTTTGTTGAAGGCACACACAGACCTCAAGATTCAGTCAATGCTTCTCAACAACGGTGACGAGCAGAATATTCAATTAGGAAAAGTAACTTACATAGACAATTCAGATCATAATTTATTCATACCGCAATGCATGATGGGAGCCATTAATGAGTTGTGATTGGTGGCAACAAGGATTATGTGGTCACCACGGTTGAGATTCACAGGCTGATTATTGATGTCTGTGTTTCTATATAAGTAAGTAAGTAAGTAAGTAAACTTTATTTATATAGCACTTTTCACAGACATGAAGGGTCACAAAGTGCTTTACATTAAAAAAAACAAATAATAAAAGAAATAAAAACCACAACACACATTACAACACCACCATATAGCTAGTTAAAAGCTTGTCTAAAAAGATGTGTTTTAAGGTGTTTACTAAAATTTTCTACAGTGTCCAAAGCTCTCAAGACTAATGGAAGAGAATTCCATAGCCTTGGAGCCACCACACAAAACGCACGATCGCCTCTTGTTTTAAAACGAGTTCTAGGAACAGTAAAAAGGTCTTGGCCTGAAGACCTCAAGGAGCGACCGGAGAGTGAATGTGAAAAAGGTCCTGGATGTACGAAGGAGCTTGATGGTGGAGAGCTCTGTAGGTAATGGTTAAAATTTTAAACTGCACTCTAAAACTAATTGGGAGCCAGTGAAGAGCCTTAAGCACAGGAGTGATACGTGATCTCCTGTTTGTCTTTGACAACAGTCGTGCAGCAGCATTCTGCACAACTTGCAATTTTTCCATGGAGGATTTGTTTAAGCAAGTGTACAGTGCATTGCAGTAGTCCAGACGAGAGGAAATAAAAGCATGAACAAGCATCTCCAACTCTTCTTTAGAAACCACTGATCTAATCTTAGCGATGTTTCTGAGATGAAAAAAACAGGAACGAACCACAGATTTAACATGACTGCTAAAACTCATCGATTTATCAAAAAGTACACCTAAATTTCGTAGCACATCACCATCTGAGGATGATAAAGCCCCAATGGCCTGCCTAATCTTTGGAGTAATTTTATCAGGAGCCATAATCAACACCTCAGTTTTGTCCGAATTTAGCTGCAAAAAGTTATCAGACATCCATTTATTGATGGAGGCTAAACACTTGTGCAACAGTGACAGTTTATCCAGCCTGTCAGGGCTAAAAGATAAATAAAGCTGAATATCATCAGCATAGCAGTGGTAAGATATCTCTCCAAAACTAGCAATAATCTTTCCGAGAGGAAGCATATATAGACTAAACAGCAGGGGGCCGAGCACAGAACCTTGGGGCACACCACAGGTTAAAGGTGCAGAGTCTGACATATAAGGCCCTATGGATACAGAGAAACTCCGGTCTGTAAGATAGGAGGAAAACCAATCCAGAGCAGATCCAGTAATGCCCACAGTTGTTCTTAGTCTATTGATCAGAGTGCAGTGATCTACAGTGTCAAACGCTGCACTTAGATCTAATAGAACCAGCACAGAGCATTTACCCCCATCAGCAGCCATCAGAATATCATTTGAGACCCTAAGGAGGGCAGTCTCAGTTGAATGTTTTTTACGAAACCCAGACTGAAATTTATCATGAATATTATGTAGATTTAGAGCATTATTTAGCTGGTCCGCCACAACCTTTTCTAGAATTTTAGAAATAAATGGCAATTTAGAAATAGGCCTATAATTTTTGTATGAAGCTGCATCAAGTTTGCTCTTTTTCAAGAAAGGCTGAACTATAGCATGCTTAAAACAACTAGGAACCTGGCCCAGCTGAAGAGATAAGTTTAAAATTGAAACCAAACATGGGCCAAGATAATGTATGGATTTTAAAAGCAGAGATGTAGGTAGAATATCAACTGGGCTTTGAGATGGTTTCATCGTCCCCACTAATTTAAGGATGTCATTCAGGGAGATAGGGCAGAAAGAGTCCAATATTGAAGGTCTGTGCTGATTAATCTGGGGGTCTGCTGACGGAACAATGCCTGCCCTGACAGTTCTAACCTTGTCCACAAAATAACGCAGAAAGTGGTTGCAGTCAGCATTAGAAAACACAGAGACACTACAAGTAGCAGGAGACACAATGTTGTTAATAGTATCAAAGAGAACTTTAGGATTTTTTTTATTTGCAGATATAAGATTGGTAAAGTAAGAGACTCTAGCAACCTTAATCATTTTGTTTAAGTCCATTAAAAGCTCTTTAAGATACAGGCGGTGGACTTGTAATTGAGTTACTTTCCATAAGCGCTCCGTTCTCCGACAAACACACTTTAAACTGCGGATGGCATCATTCATCCACAGGGGCTGTATTAACAGCAGAAACTTCTCTAGTTTTAAGTGGTGCCACATTGTCCAACAGCAGGGTGCAGTGATCCTTAAAGGCCTGTGCACAAGTGTCCACGTCATTCGAAATAAGGACCAAGCTTGAGTCAAAGGCAGCTGAAAAACTCTCAACAGTAAGCTGGTTAATCAAACGTGAGCGAGACGCTCGTTTAACAGGTAGAGGATCCTCATCACAAATAAGATCAAATAATATGCAATTATGATCACTGACAAATACATCTTCAATACATACATTATTAATGTTTACCCCATATGAAAGAACAAGATCGAGTGTATGTCCCTTGCTGTGCGTAGGACCAGAGACATGCTGAGTGAAATTAAAAGATTCAGTAATATATACAAACTCAGAAGCATTTTTGCAAGTATCATCATCCACATGGATATTGAAATCGCCAACAATAATCACTCTATTCAGCTTAATTATAGATGATAGAAAATCAGAAAATTCAGACAGAAAAGAGGCCACAGGCCCAGGAGGCCGGTAAACTAGGATACAATAAAATGCATTTGAATGACCAACCTTCGTCATCTGAAGTTCAAACGAAGAGTACGTGTCGGCGCTAACTGACTGGCAGATTAAACGTTTTTTAAACACCACAGCGAGACCTCCTCCCCGGCCTGTGAGTCTTGGCGTGCTGATGAAATTACAATCCATAGGACAGAGCTCATTCAAGTGATAGAATTCCATATCCCGTTGCCAAGTCTCCGTGAGCAACATGAAGTCCAAGTTTTTGGAAGTAAGTAAGTCACTGAAAAAAAGAGACTTGTTTGCAATCGAACGGGCATTTATCAGGCACATCCTGAGCGCTGCAGAAACGCCCGACGCAGAGACAGAAGCTCGCGGCAACGACCTCAGATGCGCCGAACACACACTCCGTTCCGTGTTAGGGTATCTCCGATATACCGGGACCCGAGCCCCGGGGACGTCAGGGACGACAGAACGAAGACATGAAGGTCTGGAGTCACAGTCCAAGACCCCCAGTTTGAAGAGCTTTTTCAGATGAAACTGTCTCCCAGCCCTTCTTCCACGCTTTCTCCGCCGTCTATTTGTTGATCGTAGTAGGCCCTCTCCTTGCCGCAGACAGACAGCAGTTGAAGTTGGACTACGAACGGGGGTGCAGTCTCCCCACATAGCAAACAGATCCGGAACGGATCTGCCGCGGAGGTAAGAACCAGGTCCGGAACGGAGTCCACTTGCACAGCGCAACGGATCCGGAACAGATCCGGATTGCGGATCCAGACTAGATCCGCGGCAGACCCTATCCGGATCCGATCTGGACCCGTTCATTTTGGAATGAAAACCTATCAGATCACTCATTCAAAACTAGTAGTCTGGCCAAAACTACAAAAATATTTCAAATCTATTGGTGGGCCAACATTAGATAGACTGCCCACTAAACAACATGATGTCCAAAAGATGTCTTTTCAATGTCTTTGTCACAAAAGTCGGATGCTAAAAAGACGTCCTCTGAGAATTAAAGTTTTTATGACGTGTTTTTTTGACGTGTTCTGCACGTCCGATGTAGACGTTCATCGAACCTTCGTACAAGTTTAAAAACTAGGTCAAATGTGGCCATCGTGTTTAAAACTCATGTTTATATCAATGTCATTTCCTTACATTGTTTAGATGAGGTTTAGATGTTGATATGTTTCATTTTAAGAAACCATTGTGGTGATGAGTGTTTGCTTTAGTTGGGCTCTTGGTCCCAATTCTTCTTACTTTAACTTCTCTTTGGTTGTTGTAACTGTGTGATTGTATAACACTATTGTTGTTGCATAGAAAGCCAAGAAAAAGTAAAATCGGCTGTCATCAGCTTGTTGATGATGACAAAAACACAAAGCGATCTTTTAATGATGTGTGTAGACTTTTGTCCTTATATCTGCTGTTTATAACCAACTATTTTGTGGAACTGCGTTATTTGGACCAGCACCATTACAATTGTTGCTTATTTGAAGGTCAATAAAAATCATGTGTACTCAATGTTTTGAGCAAATATGTCACGTAGTCACACACAGACATCACGATTTTGCATATGATTCTCAACAACGGTGACAACCAAAACAAAAAAAGCTTGGGAATCAAGGATTTTTTGTACTTTGAAAACTACCCATCATGCATTGCAGCATGAAGCTTTTTTTATTGTCACCGTTCTTGTGATACATACGCAAAATCTTGATGTATGTGTGTGACTATAAGGTAAACTTCCTAATAACATTGTTTAACAAGCTTTTTTTTATTCACCTTCTAATAAGTGCTAAATTTAATGGTATACAAATAACACAGTTCCACAAGATAGGTGGTTATAAATGGCAGAAATAAAGACTGAAGTCTAAACACAACATCAAATGCTCACTTTGTGACTTAGCAATGATAATCAACAAGCTGATGCCAGCATCTCACTTTTTCTTGGCTTTCTGTGCAACAACAATAGTGTTATACAATCACACAGTTACTACAACCAAAGTAAAGTTAAAGTAAGATGAATTGGGACCAAGAGCCCAACTAAAGCAAACACTCATCACCACAATGGTTTCTTAAAATGAAACATATCAACATCTAAACCTCATCTAAACAATGTAAGGAAATGACATTGATATAAACATGAGTTTTAAACACGATGGCCACATTTGACCTAGTTTTTAAACTTGTACGAAGGTTCGATGAACGTCTATATCGGACGTGCAGAACACGTCAAAAAAACACGTCATAAAAACTTTAATTCTCAGAGGACGTCTTTTTAGCATCCGACTTTTGTGACAAAGACATTGAAAAGACATCTTTTGGACATCATGTTGTTTAGTGGGCAGTCTATCTAATGTTGGCCCACCAATAGATTTGAAATATTTTTGTAGTTTTGGCCAGATTACTAGTTTTGAATGAGTGATCTGATAGGTTTTCATTCCAAAATGAACGGGTCCAGATCGGATCCGGATAGGGTCTGCCGCGGATCTAGTCTGGATCCGCAATCCGGATCTGTTCCGGATCCGTTGCTCTGTGCAAGTGGACTCCGTTCCGGACCTGGTTCTTACCTCCGCGGCAGATCCGTTCCGGATCTGTTTGCTATGTGGGTCTGTGCTGGTTCTATTAGATCTAAGTGCAGCGTTTGACACTGTAGATCACTGCACTCTGATCAATAGACTAAGAACAACTGTGGGCATTACTGGATCTGCTCTGGATTGGTTTTCCTCCTATCTTACAGACCGGAGTTTCTCTGTATCCATAGGGCCTTATATGTCAGACTCTGCACCTTTAACCTGTGGTGTGCCCCAAGGTTCTGTGCTCGGCCCCCTGCTGTTTAGTCTATATATGCTTCCTCTCGGAAAGATTATTGCTAGTTTTGGAGAGATATCTTACCACTGCTATGCTGATGATATTCAGCTTTATTTATCTTTTAGCCCTGACAGGCTGGATAAACTGTCACTGTTGCACAAGTGTTTAGCCTCCATCAATAAATGGATGTCTGATAACTTTTTGCAGCTAAATTCGGACAAAACTGAGGTGTTGATTATGGCTCCTGATAAAATTACTCCAAAGATTAGGCAGGCCATTGGGGCTTTATCATCCTCAGATGGTGATGTGCTACGAAATTTAGGTGTACTTTTTGATAAATCGATGAGTTTTAGCAGTCATGTTAAATCTGTGGTTCGTTCCTGTTTTTTTCATCTCAGAAACATCGCTAAGATTAGATCAGTGGTTTCTAAAGAAGAGTTGGAGATGCTTGTTCATGCTTTTATTTCCTCTCGTCTGGACTACTGCAATGCACTGTACACTTGCTTAAACAAATCCTCCATGGAAAAATTGCAAGTTGTGCAGAATGCTGCTGCACGACTGTTGTCAAAGACAAACAGGAGATCACGTATCACTCCTGTGCTTAAGGCTCTTCACTGGCTCCCAATTAGTTTTAGAGTGCAGTTTAAAATTTTAACCATTACCTACAGAGCTCTCCACCATCAAGCTCCTTCGTACATCCAGGACCTTTTTCACATTCACTCTCCCGGTCGCTCCTTGAGGTCTTCAGGCCAAGACCTTTTTACTGTTCCTAGAACTCGTTTTAAAACAAGAGGCGATCGTGCGTTTTGTGTGGTGGCTCCAAGGCTATGGAATTCTCTTCCATTAGTCTTGAGAGCTTTGGACACTGTAGAAAATTTTAGTAAACACCTTAAAACACATCTTTTTAGACAAGCTTTTAACTAGCTATATGGTGGTGTTGTAATGTGTGTTGTGGTTTTTATTTCTTTTATTATTTGTTTTTTTTAATGTAAAGCACTTTGTGACCCTTCATGTCTGTGAAAAGTGCTATATAAATAAAGTTTACTTACTTACTTACTTACTTATATAGAAACACAGACATCAATAATCAGCCTGTGAATCTCAACCGTGGTGACCACATAATCCTTGTTGCCACCAATCACAACTCATTAATGGCTCCCATCATGCATTGCGGTATGAATAAATTATGATCTGAATTGTCTATGTAAGTTACTTTTCCTAATTGAATATTCTGCTCGTCACCGTTGTTGAGAAGCATTGACTGAATCTTGAGGTCTGTGTGTGCCTTCAACAAAGATTTTTTTTTTTTTTTTACAACTTTTAAGAAATCCTTTACATTATAAATTCTGGATATCTGTGCAGAATCTCAGTTATGCTGTAACCAACAAAATAAATCACAAATACTAAATTCAAATGACGATTGTCACAATATAACCAAAACTATTAGTTTGTATGTTTTTTAATTGTTCATCTGACTGTTTTAACTGAGATACAACAGTCGAACAAAACCTAAAGTTAATGTAAGGCTCAAGAGCCCAACTAAAGACTGATCTCTGATCTCTACACTGATCTCCATAATGGTAACCAATTACGATTTTCACCTTCAGAGATTCTGATGGTATGGTGACTTCAAATGAAACAGAGTAAACCTCTGTTAATTCTCAATAAAATCTTCTGTAGAAGTCTGACAGAAATAAAGTCAGTCTGGTTAGTAATAAGTGAAGCTGGCAATGCTGTTTGTGGAGTTGTTTAATCATCCTCTGCTGAGATCTTCAGATTTAATGTCTTCTCTTCAGGTGATTTAATCTAAGACTGTGTCGTCTCCTTTTCTGTTCTCTTCAGAGGAGTAAAGTCCAGGTTCAGAAAGTAAAAGTCCGCCTCAGTATTTTGTTCCAATCACCTGGATTTGCTTATTAGCAGTTTTTCAGCCAGGAGACAGAAATCAGCCCTAATCAACTGTCAATCAGTTAATGGCTGGAATAAACACATGGCAGGATTTCTACTTTTTTTCTACTTCTACTTCTACTTTATACAACACTGCCCATAAAGGATAAAGAAAGAGAGCAAAAGGAATAAAACCATAAAAGATGCATCAATTTACCCATAGCTGTTTTCACTGGGCCCGCCTGACTGACTTAATTTCGTAATAATTTTCTTAAGACGGTAAACCTCTTGGTTAGTGAAGCAACTTTCACTCCTAAAAAGCTTTACCTTCTCAATAAACTGTGTTATGTCTGGGAAATACTCCTCTAGTTTGACTTTTTTCACATTTTTCGTTGTTTTCAAAAATGACTTAATGTCCACAACAGTGTACGTTCGGCTTGAGAAACGACTTTGGGGCAGACTAGCAGTGACACTACATTCTGTAATGTCACTTTCGCTCTCGGTGTCAGTCTGGCTCATGGGAACGTCATCTATTTTTTTTTCTTTTTTTTCAGCAGAGCATTCCAACAACTTCCTTTTTCGGGGGATTTTAAAAAGACATTCTTCATCTCCCAAAACAGAATCGCCATCTTCTGGATTTACCATAGCCTCTTCTTCACTGTTACTGCCATCCTCTGAATCATCAACTGCTTGTTCTGTCCTCTGAGAACGTACAACCTCTTCCTCCCTAGCTCCAGCTACACTGCCTTTTTCAACAATTTCTGAATTTTCCACAATCTCAGAAACCTTCTCTACCACTTCAGGAGCAACCGACGCCCTGCTTGGACCCGGCATCTCCTCAACAACTGTAGCAATTTCCTTCTGCACTTCAATTACACTTTCTGAAGCAACAGTTAATGAAGTTTTATTTACATTTTCCTCTCTTTTTGGACAACCACGAATAAGGTGTCCATTTTCACCACAACCAAAGCACCTCATTGTATTAGTTGTAGCATATATCACGTAGTTAAATTCTTCATGTCGAAAATTAAGAGTCAGGTCAAGTTCCTCAACGTTATCTTTCAGTACCATATGAAGAGTTCAGATGCAAAAGCCTCTAAATGCCATTTGAAATTTTCTTCTAGAATGATCATTTTTATCAAACTTGTATATTTAAGTTCAGTAATTTCACTTAAATGACAATTAATAGGTAATCTTCATTGCCATTTAAGTGAAATTACTGAACTTAAATATACAAGCTTGATAAAAATGATCATTTTAGAAGAAAATTTCAAATGGCACTTAGAGGCTTTTGCATCTGAACTCTTCATATACACATAACGCCTGAAAGACACCACATGTTTCAACAATGATGACTTACTTCCAATTAAAATCATCTTAATGGGAGAGACCAGTTTCCCATACCTCGAGAGCATTCCAACTAGAACTTCGTTCTTGATGAATGGCGGCACATTAGATAATGTTACTCTCTTAGACGGCGTAGAAAGCGGCAGCACTGAGGTAAAAATACCACCAATCTCTACACCACTCTCCACTAACAAGTTCGCCAAATCAATCGTCTTAACGAACAAAACAATCACGTTGTTCATTCGCGACGCCGATAAAACATTCTCATGACCAACTACTGCACCCACTGCTAAACTACACTCCTCTATACTTGCAGCAACATCAATTTTCACACCGTGACGCCTCGTTAGAAACTCTAAACTTTCCGCACCGGGAGCTGCCATTCTCCCAGTACACCGACTGGGAGTCAAGCACACCCAAAACAACCACCTTCCTCACCAAAATTCCCTAAAACCCCAATATAAATACTAAAAAGAGATAGAAAAGGGTAGAAAAAGTTTTTCAAACACTCGTACCTTTCACCGCCGTCACGCACTCTCCATACACGCACCTCACTCACTCAACGCATGCGCGCGCGCACACACACACACAGAGAGAGAGAGAGAGAGACGTTTAAATATCTCTTTACTCAATCAAGAATTACATTACACACTTAACAATGATACAAAATAAATAATAAATAAATAAAAATTCACCAGACAAAAGATAAAACATCATCCTCACACAACACAAACAAACCACTTACGCACCATTTGCACATAAATTCAACCATATTTCCTGTAGTTTTAAAGAAAATATATTCAGCCCTTATTCTTGATTCAACAAGTGCTGTTGTTATGTAGTGGGAGGATAGACGAACCCAAAAGCAGACTGATTGCTCAACACAGAATTTATTCAAGACAAAACAGAAAATAAAAACCCACGAGGGGGCAAAATAAGACTGGGTAACAAACACTAGACTTAGACTGAGGTCAAGACAGGAACAATACTAAGACACGAACAGACTCTAGATTAACAGTTAACTCAAGGAATTACTCACTGCAAACTTCACAAAACATCAAACAGATCTCACGGCAGGTTTAACAATGAACCGACCCCGGACAGCAAACACAAGGGGATTATAAAGGGAACACTAATGACAAAGACAGGTGAAACTGACTAGACAATAATCACAAGACTAGGATAACAAGGGGGCGGGGTAAGTTAACGAGACAACACAAGCACATGGCCCAAACAGGCCATGCGCTTGCACACAAAACATGATTCTGTCATGATCCTGCCTCACGACTAGAGAAAAATCAAAGACAAGAAGGCAGAATCATGACAGCTGTAAACAGGCTTAGAACTTTAACAATTCGTCCTTCAAGAGCAAGCCTACAAGTCTTCCAAATAGCTAGTTTTGCTTGCCCAAGAATAAAATTAGCAACAGTACAGCGATCCTTGTTCACTTTAGAATACCTACAGCCGTAAATAAAAAGTATTCTGTTAAAACCAAAACCCAACCCATCAATAATTCTACCCAGCAAGGCAAAAAGTGGCACCAATCTTGGACATTCAATGAAAACATGAAAAACTGTTTCATGACTATTACAGGCATGACATAAGGGCAAAACATTCAAGTTGAATTTAGACACAAAAACATTAGTGGCTAGAACACAATGTAACACTCTCCATTGTAGATCACCTGAGCGTTTTGGAAGGGGACTTTTATAAAAAAGCCTCCAAGAAGGATTAATATCATCTGCAACTGTGAGTTTTTCCCTCCATTTTGTGTCATATCTGTCATGAAGATCATTAAAATAAAAGGGTTGGGCGATATATCGCACGATATTGTTATGCGCATCTAATCAGTAAAGCCGGTTCCTTGATTAGCAGTAAATCACCTTCACCTGCTTTCAGATGGAGCGGCATTCACTACAAAGAGCCGTAGATCACTGACAAGCTGAGCCAAATCGCGTTAATATCGAGGACATATCGATATCGATATTTAATGCGATATGGCTCAGCTGGTCAGTGAACTACGGCTCTTCGTCACGACAAAATCTCCCGTGTTAAACTAACACACCTGGGAGTGTATATGAGTCCACACTCAAGAGTGTTAAAGTTAATGAGATAATTAAGTGATTAAATGAGTGATGATTGAGCATTATTGAAAACACCTAAAGCAGAATCACAAGGAAAAAATCTCAAATTTTAAGCCACCGTTATGGAGATGAGTGTTTGCTTTAGTTGGGCTCTTGACCCTTATATTATTAACTTTATACTTTAATTTGCTGTTGCATCTGAGTTATATCTATCAGATGAACAAAAATAAACAATAATAAAATGATTTTGGTCATATAATGACGTTTGTCATTTGAAATTTATGTAATTATATATATAAATATAATATATATATATATACACAACATTTATAATAAAGTTTATTTATAAAATTTATAACATATAATTTATTCTGTTGCTTAGTGTATGACTTAGATTCTGAATAAATGTCCAGAATGTTAAATATAATAGACAGTTTTCTCAAAAGTTGCTTAAAAGAAAAAAACCTTTCCTTTAGGCACACACAGACCTCAAGATTCAGTCAATGCTTCTCAACAACGGTGACGAGTAGAATATTCAAGTAGGAAAAGTAAATTACATAGACAATTCAGATCATAATATATTCAAACCGCAATGCATGATGGGAGCCATTAATGAGTTGTGATTGGTGGCAACAAGGATTAATTTCGCCACCACAGTTGAGATAGACAGACTGATTATTGATCTCTGTGTTTCTAAATAAGCATGAAAGTATAATAAGCAGAATAATATTTATTAATAAATTTATATTAAAAGAAAAAAAATACAGATATGCTGTACAATCACTAAAATCTTGCTAACAAGTTAAGCCAAATCATCTGAAAAGTTTCATTTTACAGATCACAGCATGATTATGTCAAAACATAACCAACACTATAAGATCAACGATGTCTTATTTGACTGCTATTAATCAATAATAAAGCAGACACACAAAATTTAAAGTGAAAGTATAAGTGTCAAGAGCCCAACTAAAGCAAACACTGATCTCCATAACGGTGGCTTACAATTTGTGATTTTGTCCTTCAGCGATTCTGCTTGTGATCATCAGGTGTCTTCAATAATGCTCAATCATCACTAAATTAATCACTTAATTATCTCATTAACTTTAACACTCCTATCGTCCATTTGAAAGCATGTGAAGGTGATTTACTGCTAATCAAGGAACCGGCTTTACTGATTAGATGCGCATAACAATATCGTGCGATATATCGCCCAACCCTATAAAATAAGCAGTTTTTACACAGACCTGATACATGTCTTTTTTCTCCACTGTATGAAAAAGTAGCCCTTTTAATCTCTCAAACTTTAACAAGTTCCCAACCTGACTGGTTTCCGGGCAAACTCCAGGACACACACCTAAATTGGGAAAAGTGAGATGTGTAGGCCCACCCTCTAATGAAAGCTCTACAAACTGAAAAAGAGGAGAGGGAAGAGCAGCTTTTAAGCCTGAAATCAAGAACTCTACCACCCTCACAGACCTCAAATCAACCTGCCTGGCAACATCTTCTGCTGATCTCCACTCTTTTAAGTCCAAATTAATCAAGTGTCCCACTTTAGTAAAACCTTTCTTCATACATAACTTAACTATACTATTAGACACGCAAACATTTCCTAAAAAAGGATTAAAAAACAGTGGTTCATTCAATCCATAATGATCATTTTCAGACCGATTGAACGTAAACACTTCCCAAGATTTCAAAACTGATGCATAGAAATCAGCACCAATTGTAACCTTTTCAATAAAAGGTGACATCAAAAACAGTTGTTTATCAAGAGAATCACAACAAAAGGATCTTAGTAAAGTTAGTCCAAATGACACCCAAGGGATAAATTATGTAGAAAAAAGCAGTCAGTTTTCAACCTCATGGCTCTGACTTTAGCTGCCAGTTCAATCAGTCCTTGTCCTCCTTCATCTACTGGCAAATATAAGATTCCAGAAGGAAGCCAGTGGAATCCATCCCAAAAAAATCAACAAAATCCTTCTGTAGTTTTTGTAGTAGTTCTTTCGGGGGGTTAATAACAGTCAGCCGATGCCACAGCATAGATGCTGCTAAATTGTTTACAACAAGCACCCTCCCTCTATACGACATTTGGGGAAGAATCCACCTCCATTTCTGTAGGCGACCAGACACTTTTTCATAAACGCCTTCCCAATTTTTCTGCATGTATTGCTCTGTTCCAAGGAAAACCCCCAGCACTTTAAACCCCTCTGAACTCCAGGGGCAGTGCTGAGGAAGACGAGGAGCAGGCCTACCTTCTTCCTCCCATTGGCCTAATAACAAAGATGTACTTTTTCTCCAGTTGACTCGAGCTGAGGAGACTTTTTGATAAATCCCAAGAGCGGCTTCCAAAAAGCCCACATCTTCATTTGATCTTATTATTACAGTGACATCGTCAGCATAAGCGCTGAGTTTAACAGTTGCCATCTCTGATGTAAAATGGCCCGTTGTTGAAATTCCGCAAAGCTGACGCCTCAGAGTTGTTAGTAACGGTTCAATGGCTATGGCATACAGAATACCTGACAAACTACATCCTTGCCGTATGCCTCTCCCAACTAAAAAAGGTCTTGTGAGTGAGCCACTTATTTTTAAGAAACTATAGATATCAGTGTACAGTAATTTAACATAAGAACTAAATGAAGAACCAACACCGAATGCTTCAAAACATTTAAAAAGATACTCATGATCCACGCGATCAAACGCTTTTTCCTGGTCTAACGCCGCCTTCACACTGGCAGTTGAAATCCGCTCCGATGCGGCTGCGAAACGACCGGAAGTCATTCATTTCCTATGGAGATTCGCAGACCGCATGCGAATGGGTCCGAAACGGGTCCGACCGAGTGCGGTGCGAAGAAAATCGTGTCCGTTGGTCATCCGGATGCGTTCAAAAATTTGAACTCTTGCGAAAAGCTACGGACGGTTCCTATCCGACAATTCCAGCGGAAGTTGAGCGTTGCTATGGTACTGATAAACAAACCTGAATTATTAACTTTTAATAAAATAAATATTGATTTTATAACGATAATTTGTGATGTCATTTTTTATTTTCATGACTTTCTAACGTTTATAAGGGCAGTTAATACAATTAAATTGAAGGTAGACATTGAACTATTGACCACTATATCACATTTTTTAGCCGACCTGACATGTCAACGTCCTGAGCAACTTTCCTCACGCAGCATAACCCTAATCAGAGAGATCATACAGAACTGACAGAATCAAACTTTAATCTCTCCGCCATTTTTGTTCTACCCGCGTCCGACGCTTTTCACTGTGTAGTACGACGTCCGTTGCACAGCAAAATCCCCAGTGTTAATTCAACACTGCTCAGAGTGTATTTGGTCCCACTCTACAGAGTGTTAAAGTAACACTGAAGCAGTGTTAAAGTTAATGAGATAATTAAGTGACTAATTGGGTGATGATTGAGTATTAGTGATAAACACCTGCCCTGCTGTTAACGAGCAGAATCACTGAAAGAAAGAGAAACACAAGAACTACAACTGACCTCCAGTCACAGCCTTAGGTTAAATCAATTGAAGATACAAAGAAGACATTAAATCTGTGAAGTTCTCAGCAGAGGAGGATTAAACGACTCCACAAACAGCATTACCAGCTTCACTTATTACTAACCAGAATGACTTTATTTCTGTCAGACTTCTACAGAAGATTTTATTGAGAATTAACAGAGGTTTAGATGTTGATGGTTTAGTCACCATTTAAAAAAATCACCATTATGGTGAACAGTGTTTCCTTTATTTGGGCAATTTGACTCTTGCCTTCTCATGTGATTTTATGGTCTCTGTAACAGTGTTAAACAAAACACATAATTTGTTGCAAAGAAAGCCAAAATCAAAGATGGCCTAGAGATAATGTAATAATTTACAACATAATAAAGGACAAAAAAGCTGCAAAATGTTATAAATAGTTCTAATTCTTTACAACATTTATTTTTGTACATATTAGACATCAAGCTGATTTTTATTTTATTTTTTAATGGAAAAATAATCTTTGGACAAACACACAGACATCAATAATCCACATATGAATCTCATCAATGGTGAAATGCTTTATGCCGCAATGCATTCTGGGAGGCACCATAGTTTAAAACTCTTCACTAGGGCTGGGCGATATATCGCACGATATTGTTATGCGCATCTAATCAGTAAAGCCGGTTCCTTGATTAGTAGTAAATCACCTTCACATGCTTTCAAATTGACGATATGAGTGTTAAATTAAACTGTTATTTAGATAATTAAGTGATTAATTTAGTGATGATTGAGCATTATTGAAGAGACCTGATGATCACAAGCAGAATCGCTAAAGGAGAAAATCACAAATTGTAAGCCACCGTTATGGAGATCAGTGTCTGCTTTAGTTGGGCTCTTGACACTTATATTTTCACTTTAAGTTTTGTTTGCCTGTCGATATTGATTTATAACAGTCATATGTACAAAGGCAACTGTGATCTGATAGTGTTGGTTATGTTTTGACATAATCATGCAATGATCTGAAAAATTTAACTTATTCAGATGATTTGGTTAACTTGTTAGCTACAGTTTTGTAGTTCTGCAGCATATCTGTATTTTACTTATAACCTAAAATATTTAATAAAAAATATTCTGATCAAATCACTGTCATCTTTATTCAGTAACACAGAGATCAATAATCAGCCTGTCTATCTCAACCGTGGTGACATGTTGCCACCAATCACAACTCATTATTTTCCCACTTGAATATTCTACTCGTCACCGTTGTTGAGAAGCATTGACTGAATCTTGAGGTCTGTGTGTGCCTAAAAGAAAGATTTTTTTTTTAAACAACTTTTGAGAAATCCATTATATTATATTTAACATTCTGGATGTTTATGCGGAATCTCAGTTATGCAGTAACCAACAGAATAAATTTTAAATTATGAAAGTCTTCATATAACCAACATCATTTTATAGTTGTTTATTTTTGTTCATCTGACAGGTTTAACTCAGATGCAACAGCAAATTAAAATATAAAGTTTTTAATATAAGGGTCAAGAGCCCAACTAAAGTAAACACTCATCTCCATAACGGTGGCTTACAATTTTAGATTTTTTTTCCTTGTGATTCTGCTTTAGGTGTCTTCAATAATGCTCAATCATCACTCATTTAATCACTTAATTATCTAATTAACTTTAACACTCTTGAGTGTGGACTCATGTACACTCCCAGGTGTGTTAGTTTAACACGGGAGATTTTGTCGTGACGACGAGCCGTAGTTAACTGATCAGCTGAGCCATATCGCATTAAATATCGCTGGCGATACATCCTCGATATTAACGCGATTTGGCTCAGCTTGTCAGTGATCTACTATACGGCTCTTTGTAGTAAATGCCGCTCCATCTGAAAGCAGGTGAAGGTGATTTACTACTAATCAAGGAACCGGCTTTACTGATTAGATGCGCATACAATATCGTGCGATATATATTGCCCACACCCCACTCTTCACCATTGTTGAGTCACCTGTCACCATTGTTGAGATTGATATGCTGATTCATGATGTCTGTTTGTTTAAAAAAAAAAGAAGTTTAATGATTTTCTGTCAAACTCTCTGCAGTGCATATAAAAAATCAGAATGTTGATGTTCAGTAAGCTGTCAAAAAAGGTGAAATTTATTTGTTAAAAAAAATTACAACCTTTGGTCAGGGATAATATTAGAGAACCATTATTTTATTTACTGTTTTATAATGAAAACTATTATTGCTGAACACCTTTGTTTATTGTTTGCTATGTAACAAACAGTATGATTTGGTAAACATTGTTACAAAGACCAAAATTGTACTTAAAATACTGAGAGTCAAACTGCCCAACTAAAGGAAACACTGATCACAATAATGGTGACCAAATATTTTAAAACATCAACATCTAAACCTCCGTTCATAGACATCTGACAGAAATAAAGTCATTCTGGTTAGTAATAAGTGAAGCTGGTAATGCTGTTTGTGGAGTCGTTTAATCCTCCTCTGCTGAGAACTTCACAGATTTAATGTCTTCTTTGTATCTTCAATTGATTTAACCTAAGGCTGTGACTGGAGGTCAGTTGTAGTTCTTGTGTTTCTCTTTCTTTCAGTGATTCTGCTCGTTAACAGCAGGGCAGGTGTTTATCACTAATACTCAATCATCACCCAATTAGTCACTTAATTATCTCATTAACTTTAACACTGCTTCAGTGTTACTTTAACACTCTGTAGAGTGGGACCAAATACACTCTGAGCAGTGTTGAATTAACACTGGGGATTTTGCTGTGTCTAGTATTGCAGCTTGTATTTTTTTATTCACAGTATATTGCGGCCTCTAATCCACAAAGCCCAGTCATCTGATTACAAAGATTTTCCTACATTATGTTCAACCTGATTGAAAATGTCATCTGCTGAATATGCTTTGGGATATTCTTTACCAAACCTTACTTGAATTCTCCTGTCAAATAAAAAGTCCATAATCCAATTATATGTTCTACCGCCAATTCCTGATTTTAGCTTTATCAATAATCCTTCTTTCAGAGCATATCATATGTTTTTTCCACATCAAAGAAGACACAGCTACAACTACTTCTTTATTGGTCTGCCCTTTCCTAATGTCTGACTCTAGACATAATAGTCCATTGTGTTACGACCCCTACGAACCCCACTCTGATAAGGGGATAAAAGAGCTTTACTTTCTAGGAAATACGTTATTCTTTCTGTGATCATTAGTTCCATGATTTTACATAAATGGGAGGTCAAGGCAAGTCTATAGGATCTGAAGAGTCTTTCCCTGGTTTAAGAACTGGTACTATTACAGCTTCTTTCCATACCAAAGGGAGTTATAGTATCCCAAATTTGGTTAAACAGTTTTAATACTATTTCCAGTGTTTTCTCTGTCATTTGTGCTAACATTTTATAACGCACTCCATCTTTCCCCGGAGTAGTCGGTCTAGTACTAATGATTGCTCTTCTCAACTCAAACATATTTAAAGATAAGTCTAAAAGATTATTTTTCTTTAAAATATTAGGGAATTCCATTAAGGTTGTATTCCTACACTGCCTGGCCTCTTCAGAAAGATGATCTGAGCTATGAACCTTCTTGAATAATTGAACCAGGAGTTCAGCCTTTTCTAGATTGTTGACAGCTATTTTGTCCCCATTATTCAACACTGGCATTTCATAATTCCTTCTGATCCCCCCATTCTTCTGATCATGCCCCATACATCTGATAGTTGTACTTCTCTTCCAATGCTACTATATTGCCTCCAGAATGAACGTTTTTGAGCTTTTATTGTTTTCATCACTTTTGCCTGAGCCCTTTTATACAAAATCAAAGTATCCTGAGAATTATGTTTCTTGAGTTGCCTGAATGCCTTATTTCTTGCTTTTATAGCTTCTTTACAGTCATTATTCCACCAGGGTACACTCTTGGTATCTCACTGCTGTACTTTTAGGTTTCACTTCCTCAGCCAACTGAATTATTTCAATAACTAGTTTATTATTAAATATATTTACATCCATCTGATTCTCAACTTGAAGTGTCAAACATCTCTTTTCCAAATTTCTTGAAAACCTTCCCAATTTGCTTTCTCCAGTTTCCATCTAGGAATTCTCTTTTCCTTTTCATAGCATATCTTTATACCAAGTTTAGTCACTACCGGGTAATGGTCACTCCCTACTGTAGTATGTTTGATCACTAACCCCTGCTATTGAACTAGATACAAATGTCAGGTCAAGACCTTTTTGCTATTATATTGTGTCCCTTCTCCATTATTAATACACACCAAATTCTTAATATCAATAAATTATTCAATTATTTTGCCATTTGCATCAGTACTATTACCCCCCATAATGAATTTTGTGAATTAAAATCACCACACCATATAAGACTGTCTTGTATTGGTCCAACTACATCCTCTAAGATGTTCTGACTTAATTTTTTTACGCGGATTATAATAATTAATTACATCTTTACAACCTCTTTCAGTCCATATTTTATTTATAATTGATTCATAATCTGCATTTATTTTTACTTCCTTATATTTCATCCCATTCTGTATAAACGTTGCTATGCCTCCTCCTCTGCCATATTCTCTGTCATTTCTTACATTATATCCATTTATTATGAAATCCAATTGCGGTTTTAACCATGTTTCCTGTATATTAAATGAGGTTTCTCAAAAGTTGAATGCTTTTGTTTGTGGATTGCAAAATAAATTTGCAAGCTGGATCAAGTTTATGGATTTCTGTGCATGTAATTAAAGGTGCAATATGTAACTCTTTTTTTCAACAGGAAAAGAGGAGATGACAGGAGAAGTACAGTTTGGAACAGAAATGAAAGATCATTTCAACAAGATTGATCACCAGGCAACTTGTTATCATGTGTCAAAGTTACCAATAGATAGACAGCTTAAAAACTGATTTAACAGATTTAGCCATTTGCTTTTATATAAAGAACATTTACTGAAGATATTTCTGAAGGAATACGAATGTCAAGTATACACTGGCTGATTAGACTGATTTTGGACCTGAACTTATACTGCATACAATACTGATTTCCTATTTAACCCATCGAATTTGATTCAGTGGCTCATTAGAGGCTCTATGACTTCAAACATACATACAAACTCATAAAAAGTTAAAATAATAACAGTGCATTTAAAAAAAAAATAGTTGATTTGTACCCATTTTTGTTAGACCACAAATATTGTGACTCACGAAAGCAAATTGTCCTGGAAGGTCTCCCATGTTTCTCTGTGAAGATTTCTCAGCACTTTTTAAAACAAGTCTGGTGAGTTTCATTACTTATTAAGATATACAACATATTGCCACATGACCATTGCCACATGATTTTTTGTGTTAACAGCAAACAGATTGTTTTAATGATTCATTGGTTTTTGATTCAACGTGATTAGGGTCTATGATTAGTTTTTATACTTTTACTGTAGGTGAAATAGCTTATTGAGGGCAGTACTATATTGAAAAACTAACAATTGTTATTTGTGTGTATTAAAATACATTTTCTATATAAAATGATACACATCTTGCAGTTTCTGGAAGTGGGATGCAAACTTATGGGCACATTGTATAGGATTACGGTACTTTATGGTTCCTTAAAGGGTTTGTTCACCCAAAAATGAAAATGGTGTCATTAATGACTCTCCCTCATGTTGGCCCAAGCCCGTCAGACCTCCGTTCATCTCAGAACACAGTTTAAGATATTTAAGATTTAGTCCGAGAGCTTTCTGTCCCTCTATTGTAAATGTGTGCACGCGGTATACTGTCCTTGTCCAGAAAGGAAATAAAACATCATCAAAGTAGTCCATGTGACATCAGTGGGTTAGTTACAATGTGTTGAAGCATCGAAAATACATTTTGGTCCAAAAATTACGACTTTATTGAGCATTGTATCGTCTTGTGGTTCTGTTGTGGATCAGCGTTCAGTGACGCTGCTAATGTATATTTTTTTTGTTGTTTTCAAGTGATATTGATTTATTCTTTATTATTAGGACAAGACTCCAGAGGACAGACAGACGAGAGAAGGTGGGGATCCTTGTGGCATCTGAAGATGATGTTGTGTTGGAGGAAGTGACTGTTTTGACGCTCCAGACTTGCAGTCAGCACTTGCAAACCTGTTGGGCCTTCTTTTTGCCTTGGACTTTGAATACCCAAAAGAACTGAAAGACACTTTGAGAAGGTGTTCATGGAGAGTTCGGCTCATTGCTCTGCTACGGTACAGTCCCTAAAATCTTAGAAAGTTTTTACTGTGACGGTGCATTTGTGAACTTGAGGCTGTGATAAACATTGTGCCACTGTTTGTGCACAAACGTTAACTTGCACTTATAAATAGAAAGATGCTCATTTTGTAACATGATTGAACATTTAATGTATTTAGGATTACTTGATTGTGATAACACTTTGAATGTTAAAGGGATAGTTCACTTTGAAATTAATTGTTGGTATGTTTTAGATTACCTCAAGGGCATCCAATATGTAGATGTCTTTGTTTCTGCAGTTGTTTAATTTGGACTCTGTATGCTCTTTAAGGTGGTGACCATAGACTTTAGGCATTATATGACTGACAGACAAGAACGGTTTGACCTAAAAATATCACACTTTAAACTACTGCTCCACAAGTATGAGCAACTGGTCTTCTGCTAAGGCCAGAGTCTGCATCGAAGATTACCTTGGTTTGATCAACAGTTTTTTTAAGATGGCGGTAGGAGCAGTAGGTATTGTTACAGCTCTCTTAGCTTACAACTTGCTTTTTAACTTTTTAAGTCCTATTAATTCTAGTTTCTTTGGTGATCATTCTAACCATTCGTTATTTGATGGATATGAGAAGATATTTCTTAAAAAAGCTGACTGGTTAATTAAACAAACATACAGTGCCTTGGGAAATTTCGGACATGGGAAGCACATTTTAGCGGTAACCTTTATTTATCCATCCTTACACACACGAGTGAAGAAACGTTCAAAATCAGTAACTCGACGTCATCAAAGTGAAGCTTTAGGTCTAATCATCATGATTTGCTTACTATTATCGGGAGATATTCATCCCTGTCCCGGTCCACACCACGCCAAATCTGTGAATTCATTGGATTTTACGTCGGACTCGGCTGTCTCTCAGGTACGCACTCTGGGGCGCGGGACGTTGCTGTCTGGGTGTATTCAACAAACTAACCTCCCTTGCTCTGGTTCGCCGGGTTCTGGTGGCGGCGTCTTGCCTGCGTGGAGTGCCGTGATGAGCGGGGTGGTGGACGCCCAGCGGCTGGGCAGCGGCACTGCCATCATGGACCGGCATCACACTGGCTCAGTGGATTCCACGTCGGATCTAGCTATCCTTCAGGTACGCACTTCTGGTGGCAGTAGGTCACTGTCTGGCTATGCTCAACACACTAACCTCCCTCGCTCTATATTGCTGGATGCTGGTGGCGGTGTTGATGCGGGGAGCTTCACGGCAGAGGAATCCGAGTTGCCGGGTGTTACTACGGCCGCAATTGGCGTTCCGCGGCATGTCCATTCGGGATTGTTGACATTTGCTGCAGGACTGGGTTCCCTCGCGGCAAGCGAGAGTGACACGGACCTTCAGAAGAGATCGTTGTTAAGACCTTTGGGGAATGAAGGGAATTCTGCTCCGTTGGAGTCTCCGTTGAATATGCACAATTTAAAAAGTAAAGCGGTAAATCAAGGTATTTTAAAAAATAAGAAATGGGGATTCTTTCAGACAGTTAATCAATCTAGAACAATTTGGGATCCTAAAGTCAAGCCAAAGGGTCTCTTAGGTGGGCATCTTAATATACGAAGTATTATATCAAAGAGTGAACAAATCCATCATCTTTTACTAGAGTCTAACTTAGATTTTCTCTGTTTATCTGAGACATGGCTTCATGAAAATTCTCCGTCTGCTGCATTAGAGGTTCCTGGTTTTAAACTCTATAGGAGAGATAGGGTTGGCTCTAAGGGAGGTGGTGTTATGATTTATGTGAAAACTACCATCCAGTGTAAGGAAATTGCCTGGGCAGATTGTACGGACTTGGAATGTATTGGTTTGAACCTAATTTTAGCACCACAAATGTCTTTTGTATTAATTGTAATCTACCGCCCACCATCTTCTAATATTACTTTTTATGAAAATCTGAAACAACTACTGAAGCAGTGTGATTTTAACAAAGAAGTTATTATAATGGGAGACTTTAATATCAATTGGGAAGATAAAACCGTAAGAAAGAATCTCAAACAGATAACTGATCACTTTGATATGAAGCAAATTATTAATGGGCCTACAAGAATAACTAACTCAACGAGTTCTCAAATTGATTTAATTTTTAGTAACCGAGCAGAGAGAATTTTAAAAACTTTTAATATGTTAACAGGTCTTTCTGATCACAATCTAATTTTAGTGGCCAGAAAATTATCTAGCAAGAGATTCATTCCACTCAGAAGGAAATATGACTCTTACGGCATTCCAAAACGTAAACTAGATGATTTCAGAAAGGCAGTTCATCAGATTGAATGGGAGGATATATTAATCGGAAAAGATCAGGACGAAGACAGTCAAATATTTTCCAAAAAATTAGAGAGTATTATTAATGATTTCAGTTGTAAACTTAATCCTAAAAACAAAAAATATACTGTCCCTTGGATTAATTCAGATATCCTAAAATTAATGAAAAAACGGGATCTTGCTTTAAAAACAGCAAACAGATCAAAGCTTAGTCATGATAGACAACATTTCGCTATGTTACGGAACAAAGTGGTAAAGTCATTGAGAAAAGCAAAGGCTGATTTTTTTCTGAGGATAATTAATGAGGCTAGAGGTAATTCACAAACAATATGGAATAGGTTGAGCTACTTAAAAGGTGACAATAGAAAGGATAGGTCTTCACTTGAATTGATGGTTAACGGGAAGCTGACTAACAATCCAGCTGATGTAGCCGAAGCATTAAATTATTATTTTGTTGACTCGGTAGTCACAATTGCTCAATGTTTTTCCCCTAAGTATACTGAAACTCATACAGTTAATACAGATGAACAAGCCCTTACTCTTAGGGCAGTCTCTGAATTAGACGTCATAAGAACAATTACATCTCTTAAACCATCTAGAGCAAAAGATGTATTCGGAATGGATGTGGTAATCCTTAAAGAGCTTAGTGAGTCAATAAGTAATCCTATCACTAAAATGATCAATCTTTCAATTTCTCAGGGGATGTTCCCTTGTGCTTGGAAGTCATCTGCTATTGTGCCTATATTCAAAAGTGGTGATCCTCACTCTGCTAGTAACTACAGACCTATTAGTATTCTACCTATTGTCTCAAAGGTTGCAGAGAAATTGATGGCTGCGCAAATCACTAATTATTTGAATAATAGTTCTTTTGTTTTACATCCAATGCAATTTGGCTTCAGAGCAAATTATTCAACTGAGATGGCAAATTGCTATTTCACTGAGAAAGTTAAATTTCTATTAGATAAAGGAGGGGTTGTCGGGGCTGTGTTTCTTGATTTCAAAAAAGCCTTTGACACCGTAAACCACAGAATTCTGTTGTCTAAATTATCAAGTTTTAATTTCTCGCCACATACGTTGAGATGGATTGAATCATACTTGTCAGGTCGCACACAGTTTGTTAGTATACAGAATTATAAGTCAGCTCCTCAAAGTATATCCACTGGTGTTCCACAAGGATCTATTTTGGGTCCTTTACTTTTTACGTTGTATATCAATGATCTTCCATCTGTCTGCCCTAATTCTAACATTCAAATGTATGCAGATGACACTGTTATTTATATACACGGAAATAGTGCCTCAAAAGTTGCAAACGAACTTACAAAATCCCTGGTTCATGTTGCGGCATGGCTTGAACAATGCTGCTTACAGTTAAACATCTCTAAAACAGTGTGTATGTTTTTCACCAAAACTAAGAATTTAAGTATAGTGCCAGATGTATTTGTATCAGGGGAAAGATTACAAGTTGTATCTGAATTTAAGTACCTTGGTATTTTGATTGATTCCAAATTTTCATTTAAGGCACAGGTTAAAAAGGTCTGTAAGGTCAGATTTAGTTTATCAAATTTTAGATTTATTCGTGATTATATGTCGTCTGAAGCCGCTTTGATATGCATTCCATGATTATTTCTCATATTACCTACTGTTTAACTACTTGGTCACATGCTAATATTACTACTCTGAAACCACTAGAGTCTTTGTATAAACAGTCACTAAAAACTCTTGACAAGAAATCCGTTCGGTTTCATCACTGCTCAATATTAAAAAAATACAACTTGCTAAGCTGGGATAACTTAATTAAATATGTACATATCTGTTTGCTGTTTAAGACTATACATAGCCTGTCTTCACCATTAAAACAGTTTGTGAACATTAGAACAACTGCTCACAGATCTACAAGGGGAGGGGAAAGAGGGGACTGTATTATCCCTCTCAAAAGAAGTACCTTTAGCCAGTCTGTGTTTTCGGTCAGAGCTGCAAGGGAATGGAACTCCGTCCCATCAACAATTAGACAATTGCATGCTTTTGGTTCTTTTCAGTCTCATCTTAAAAAATGGTTATTGACAAATCAGCACTGTCAACATTAGTATCGTATTCTTGATAATAGACTTATTTGTACCAATTGCTCTTGGCTTTGTCCCTCTCTTGTGTAGCAATCTCTCTCTTTCTCTCTCTCATGTTTTTTTTTTGTTTGTTTTTGTGTTAGATAATATATGTTTATTTTATTTTATCTTGGTGTTTTTTCTTTTTTTTGTATATGTGTGATGCTCTCTCTGTTTTTAGGGTGACTGTGTAACATTCTGTCAAGGGTCTACGGATGAAAAATAGCCTCTTGGGCTAATTCTGGCACATTTACACTTGTTTATTAATGTGCATTGACCCTGTAAATAAAATAAAAAAAAAAATAAAATAAAAAAAAACACATATGACAGAAGATCCAGAACAGAAGTGTAGAAACTGCTCAGCATTTCTGACATAACGTTGCAGACGATTGAATACGATCTGATCTGAGATCTGAGAGAGATTACCTGTGATGTTTGAAGTCGCTGTGACACTTTTGTGCTTCTTTGTGTCATAGAGAGACAGGAGACTTTCCTGGTCTGGGACATTCAGCAGTGCAAATGGCATGGTTTTGGGGAAGCATCTATTATATATTTGGGCTCTTGAAGAATTGTTTGTATGGCAACTTTTTTATGGTGTTTGTTGGAGGGATGCAATGAGAGCCCATTCTTGTGAAGAGGTCGAGCAAATCCTCCTCATCACTTCATTCCTCCAGTGTGTCTTGACCAGCCTTTGCAACCGCAGATCGTTCAGTCGAAGAGAGGGAGTTGTGGAAAGATGACATCATGACATCATCACTGACTGAGTCAATGCTAAAATGAAAGCACTGGAAAGCGTCACTGGCAGAACACCGAGGTCAAGTCATCCTTTCACCAGATCCTTCAACTGACTCCCATTCAGCGTCAGAGAAGTCTCAGTCTAGGACACACTCATCTTCCCCTTCACACTGTTCAAGGAACTGATCCCAGAATGCAGTGTGAACTTCTCTGGACACTCCAGCATCATCTACAGCATCTCATTTACACACTTCATCTTCAGAGTAGATTGAATTATAACACAGCCAAAAGATCTTCCACAACCTTTACCCTGTGTATTAAAGCACATGATGTGGATCTGCTGAGTTTCCAGATCAAATTGTTGGAGAAAGATGGTTTCTTGAATGTGACGCAAATCTTCTGGAGCTGAAGGGATTTCCCATCTAGAAAAAGGGCAAAACCATTATTTGTAATATTCAATTAATATTTATAATATTTATATTGTAACATTTTCAAACAATTATTTCGGTTAATCTGAACATGATTTTATTTTGTGTCACTGTAAAGCGAGACATTTATATATAATTACAAAACATTACAAAGTAATCAACTTTAAAAGATTAAGAGTAATAAACGATTCTCATGTACTTTCTGTGAACAACGGGACACTGGAGTTGATAATCGAGTAATGACTGAAGATATATTTCCCTGACACAGTCCAGTCTCCATTCTTCATAATTGCACAGAATGAAAAACTGAATTTACATTAAAACTGTTCCAGTAAAACATGCCTATATGGTTTATTCAGTAATACTTTACAATAAGATTCACTAGTTAACATTAGTTAATGTATTTACTAACATGAACTAACAATGAACAATACATTTACAGTATTTATGAATCTGTGTTAATGTTAGTTCATATAAATCCAGCTGTTCATTGTTTGTTCATGTTTTTCACAGTGCATTAACTAATGTTAACTAATACAACCTTTAAGTTTAATAGTGTATTAGTACATTTTGAAATGAATATTAGCTAATTATTGTTAATTCTTAGTTAATGTTAACTAATGTTCACTAATGAACCTTATTATAAAGTGTTACCGTTTGTTCTTGTATATTGTGTATATGATCTATAGAGTCTTTGTATATTATTGTGTAATATACACACACAAAAAATCTAAACAAACAAAAGTAAAATCTTATATAAACACTGCATGAAAAGTGGGATTTTCGTCAGTAAGCGGCACTGTAGATTGTCGTGGAAGTTCAGGTTTACGACTGCACACGGCAATTTACAGGCAACACCCAAAACTGCCGTGAATTGCCGGAAATTGACGTAGGCCTTGCTTGCCAGTTGTCCCCCCATGACCCCCCTTTTCCTAAATCTAGAGGAGGCTTTGACATGTAAATGAAAATGCTGTGAGCTATACACATGCAAATAAGGGTAGGGGAGTTTCACCCCAGGTAACATTTTTCTGAAAGATATACCTCATTCTAGGACAATCTCTGGTAGAAATAGATCAGGCTCACAGTGTTTTTTTTTTTTTTTTTTTTTTTTTTTTTACATTACACATAATGCACAACAATTACAACAATAGCATGATATCCAAAAAGATAACAATCAACAAATAATAATTTCACTATAAATGAATAAGAAAAAATAAAAATAGGACAGAATTGAAAAAATAAAATAAAAAGGGGAAAAGGACTATCTATTATGTATAATATAATGATTTAAGAGAAAGCTAGAAACCAGTAATTTGTACTACTTAAAGAAAGAAAATAGCATACACATTAATTCACTTTTCAATTAGCTTCAATATTCTTTAGTAAATACAATTGTATCACTACATTTTTTATCGATAGAGAGACTCAATATACAACGGAAAATCAGACCAAAAAAAAAAAAACTTCAAACAAGGTTTAGAATTATTCATTTTACTCTTATGAATATGAAATTTACCTAATAAAATTATAGGATTCATCATAACATTTACAGAAGCAGTTTTCAAATTATATGATAACATGTTTGGATGTTAATTCACAGTTTTTTTTTTTTTTTTTTTTTTTTACTGGTTTATTTATTTTAAGTAGCCTAATCAAGTTATTTATTTATGCACACCCTGTTTGTATTTTTCATTTCATGGTAGCCTATATTAGGTCTATCCACCTTATGCCTAATTTAAAAAGAACTAACAGCAACAGAAAAGTCATGGACAGCCGAGGACAACTCTATCAAGAGCTTTGATTTCAACCACAGTCGAAATCCAGTGAACGTCACTCTGATTGGCTGAGGCAGCATATCATCATAACCCAACCTGTAACGCCAGCCACTCTGATCGGCCGAGGCAACATGTGAGCCATGTGGCGCGAGCGACGCGATTCAGCGTGTTTTTCACATGGTTGGTTTTTCAAGCAGAAAATAACGGCACAGATGCAAAACCCCAATAAAGGAAGCAGAAAATAACGGCACAGATATTCAGCCTACATCGCCGTCATGATCACTGGTGAACCCATCTCCTCTAAATTGAAGGTAAGTTCGTCCAATCTAGTGAATTCTATGTCCATGTCTACTTATAGTGTTTGGTATTTAAGCGTTATTGTCTTAAACTTCACAAACCTGCTGTGATTACTGCCGCGAATGTTCAAGGGCGTTAACCTTAACGGCACAGTTTTTTTGTTTTGCGTTAGCTTGCTGCTCTTAATTCTTTTTTAGTTTCATGTCAATTTGGCAGAGATGGGAGCAAGTCACACGTTCAAGTCACAAGTAAGTCATGAGTTCATGGGTGGAATAAAAATATGGAAGGACTTTTACTTTCTGACCCCTGGACTAGGGCTGCACGATTAATCGCACGATATTGTTGTGAGCATCTAATCAGTAAAGTTGGTTCCTTGATTAGTAGTAAATCACCTTCACCTGCTTTCAGATGGAAGATATGATGCAGATATGAGTGTTAAATGAACATTCAAAAGTGTTAAAGTTAATGAGATAATTAAGTGATTAATTTAGTGATGATTGAGCATTATTGAAGACACCTGATGATCACAAGCAGAATCACTGAAGGAGAAAATCACAAATTGTAAGTCACCGTTATGGAGATCAGTGTCTGCTTTAGTTGGGCTCTTGACACTTGTACTTTCACTTTAAACTTTGTTTGTCTGCTGTTATAGATTTATAACAGTCAAATGAACAAAGACATCTGTGATCTAATAGTGTCAGTTGTGTAATGACATAATCATGCAATGATCTGAAAAAGGAAACTCATTCAGATGATCTGGTATTTAGAGTATAAACTAAAACATTTAATAAAAATGATTCTGATCAAATCATTTTTGTCTTTATTTAGTAACACAGACATCAATAATCAGCCTGTCTATCTCAACCGTGGTGACATTTATAATCCTTGTTGCCACCAATCACAACTCATTAATGGCTCCCATCATGCATTGCGGTATGAATAAATTATGATCTGAATTGTCTATGTAATTTACTTTTCCTACTTGAATATTCATCACCATTGTTGAGATGCATTGACTGAATCTTGATATCTGTGTGTGGCTAAAAGAAAGATTTTTTTTTTTTACAACTTTTAAGAAATCCTTTATGTTATAGCTCAAATTCTGGATATTTATGCAGAATCTCAGTTATAGTGTAACCAACAGCATAAATCACAGACATAAATTTCAAATAATGATTGTCAGAATATAACCAACACCATTTGATTTTTTTTTCTTTGTTTATCTGGCAGGTATAACTCAGATGCAACAGCCAATTAAAATATAAAGTTTATAATACAAAGGTCAAGAGCCCAACTAAAGCAGACACTGATCTCCATAATGGTGACTTACAATTTGTGATTTTCTCCTTCAGTGATTCTGCTTGTTATCATCAGGTGTCTTCAATAATGCTCAATCATCACTAAATTAATCACTTAATTATCTCATTAACTTTAACACTTTTGAATGTTCATTTGACACTCATATCTGCACCATATCTTCCATCTGAAAGCAGGTGAAGGTGATTTACTACTAATCAAGGAACCAACTTTACTGATTAGATGCTCACAACAATATCGTGCGATTAATCGTGCAGCCCTAGTCCAGGGGTCAGAAAGTAAAAGTCCTGCCATATTTTTATTCCACCCATGAACTCATGACTTACTTGTGACTTGAATGTGTGACTTGCTCCCATCTCTGCAATTTGGGACACTAAATTGTATTTTGCACGTTGTTATCTGGCTGCTAGGTAGCTACCATTCTTTGCTAGTAATCAAACTAACTCGTATTGGGTGTTCAACAGGCTTTTCCCAATGCGTTTACTCTGAATATCGTCAGAAAATATGGAAAAATTATATGTGCCAGGATCATACAAACTCGAAGTTCGTAATGTGCTTGTATGCTCTAGTGTAGGCTATCCTTGTTTGTAAAACTGCAACGCTGTTGTGTGATGGAGTGAAATCTTTAACTCCATCTGTTTGTGATGTTTGTTAACGCATTTGTTTTGTCTCTCAGGTGCTGTAAGGAGTGAGGTGCCCTTCCCTGATAGGAGAAAAAACACCTAAACAAGGTAACGTTACGTGTTGTGATCTCATCCTCTTTTCTTTTGATCAGGCCCAGTCAAATAAACAGTAAAACTAAACTAATTTGGTATTAACGTCTGTGTTTACGGATGACTTTGAGAGTAAGACAGTGGTGAAAACGCCAAAGAGAACTGGAACATGGCATGTTATATTCATTAATGTTTGGCCAAGTTTAAATGTTACTAGGTCCAGTGTTCGATTCACCATCAGGTCCTGCACAGAGATTGTTCGAGGCACACCTTCAGGTCCAGACATGATGGGTCACGGCACGTACAGTGATGGTGCGAGGCACACAGTCTTCAAATCACTGCTATTACTTTGAATCTGAATCAGAAAGAGCTTTATTATCTAGTGTGCTTGCCTTGCACACATAAGGAATTTGTTTGTGTGCTGAGGCTTCCAGTGCACATATACTAACACAACAGGAAACGTATTATAATTACAAAATTATTTTAATTTCAGGTATAACCATATGGAACTAATAAATCCATGAAGACCGATCCCGTAGTGATGCCCCCAGTCCCCCGCCCAGGTCCAGACATGATAAAAGAGTACAGCGCAGTGATCTCAGCACATGACAGGCACGGTGAGTTGTCGGCTGCGTTCACATTAAGCTCATTTAGGATTATTTTGCTATTCAGGTGGTGGTCATATGACCCTGGATGCCTGTTACACAGTGTACACATTGCTTTGAACAAGAAATCAAGTAATTTAGAAGTAGTAAATTAGTAAATTAGATTTTTTTACAATTAAGGCCGCAATTTTCATCAAAGTACTTTGCAGTTCACCAAGTTTTATAGATGTATCTTTAATTGTTACAATATTGCAGATTTATTATTTATCATCTTATAAATATGTTCAGTTTCATCATTTGATAATAACTTGTATAACACATTTTTTGTGGTGTAGATGCAGTGACTGAGACTGGGAGATGCAGTGACTGAGACTGGTAAGTATTGATCTATTGGCAGTGGAGAAGACACTTTTAATAGACACCTTCTCTCTTGTGAGCTAGCAAACTTTGCTATTCTAATTAGAGCATTGCAAACCTCACCAAATGTGTTTGTTTATTTCAGTGTTCCAGAAAAATGTCCTGAAACTACTGGTCGACATCCGCCATCGCCTGAAGGAAACCAGGTAGTGGATGCAAAGGAAACATATTTTTGCTTACAAATGTGGGGACTTGGGGCAGATTGCCTTTGCATACATCTAAATCATTGGTCTTTTTCAACTTTGCAGAAGGGATCATGAAATTTGGTTCCATAGCCACTGAGGTGTATGTACATCAAGGTGAACGTGTGTGAGCACCTCAAGCACGCGTCGTAAAGACTTGGAGGTGGAGGATTCACTACGCCCCGATGAGCCTACAGGACTTGAATTAAGAGTTTTAAAGGGATAGTTCACTTTAAAATTAATTTTTGATATGTTTTAGCTTACCTCAAGGGCATCCAAGATGTAGGTGTCTTTGTTTCCACAGTAGTTTCAATTTTTATATTTTTACGTCAAACCATTCTTGTCTGTCAGTCATATAATGGAAATCTATGGGGATCTCTTAAAAGAGCATGCACAGAGAAATCCAGATTAAACATGATTTAATGACTCGTAACTGTAAGTACACATTGATGGCTTAAGATACGAAACGAGCGGTTTGTGTGAGAAAATGAACAGTGTGTGTATATATATATATATATATATATATATATATAAACTGTTTGTTTTCTCTCACAAATCGCTCGTTTCGTGTCTTAGGCCATCAACGTGTACTTAATTTATGAGTCATTAAATCATGTTTAATTTGGACTTCTCTGTGCATGCTCTTTGAGGTGGTGACCATAGACCTCCATTATATGACTGACAGACAAGAACGATTTGACCTAAAAATATCAAAATTGAAAATATTGTGGAAACAAAGACACCTACATCTTGGATGCCCTTGAGGTAAGCTAAAACATATCAAAAATTAATTTCAAACTGAACTATCCCTATAAATTACATCCTTATTATTTGT
The DNA here is from genome assembly GCF_016745375.1 of Pimephales promelas. Next base: position 69,338 of record NW_024121488.1, read on the forward strand.
TCATAATTCTGCCTCCACTGTACATTGTGTTTGATATATCTGGTGCCCAATTCTGATGCCATTCAGGGCAATTTATTTTTGAATTAAGATGCTATATATTATTGATTTATTTGTATAACTGTAGTGCTGTATGTATGTTATCCCATGTTTCCAGAGGGTGGAGGACATGTTTTCTGTGCTTTGAAGATGTTCTCCTATGCTTTGTACATTGTGTGTTTGTTCTAATAAAGCTATTTCTTTGAATAAACAGTATCTGGCATATGTTCCTTTCCTCAATAAATTCATGTCCTTGATGGTAATAATAGTTTAGTCCATAGGATAACAATGACATGAATATACAACATAATAGCATATCATATGAATATATATAAATAAATTATTATTATTATAATTTTATGTAAGCTGACCAATAATAACAGATCTGCCAACCAATCACGAGTGATTTTCTTGTTTAAATGTAGTGAATTTCAACCAATATTGAGTGAGGAAATTCAAGCCATTCTCTGGCAAGGCGCGCGCAGTGCTGCTATTCATATGCTAATTAGGGCCATTCACACCTCCGCGAGCGCCCCATGCATACGTCATGGTTCGTTTCCGTCAATATGTGGCACAGTGGAACGCGACGTTCACAGTCTGTAAATTGTCGTTAACTGCCGAAAATTAGGGAGATTTCCGACAGTTTACGGGGACGAAAATCCCACTTTTCATGCAGTGAAATGTGCAGTTGTGTGTGTTTTGCAGTGTCAGTGCAGGTATATGAGGACTGATGTCTATGTAAAGGGCGTCACATGACATGAACATGTTGAGTCTCTTACCAGCAGCGCAGGATTACTGGAGAGTGGCGACGCCTCAGTTTCAGCTTCATTCAGCTCTGCGTTCTGGAGGACACACACACACACACACACACACACACACACACACACACACACAAACTACATATACAATAAAACAATAACAATAAACATATTCTGTCTATAAAATGTTAGAGAGATAATTTAAATGTTTTAAAAGTTACATGTAATCTCTATATCTATTGAAACATTTATGTGCTATACTTGACAATCCCGTTCATGATTAGAAATATCTGAATAATTCTGGATGAGTTTAGTCTAAACATTATTATATTTGCAGGCCTGATAGTGAAGATTTCTGCTGACACTCATCTGAGCTTCTTCCTCTGTTCCACCTTTAATTACAACTAAACAGTGTTGGGAGTAACGCATTACAAAAGTAATACATTACTGTAACATATTAGTTTTTGCTGTAACGCAGTAAGGCATTACTAATCAATTTTCAGTAATATTTTACTCGTTACATGTTCAGTGAGGCTTGTATTACAGTTGTATTACAGTGTATTGTCTGCTTTTACTTCTTAAAGGCAACAGACTGTGTGAAAGTTTTAAAGCAGTCTTTTAGTGCCAGTTCGGAGCGGTCGCGTCTGTAACATTGTTTTTTCCTCATAAATGCGAACACGAAAACTAAAATAAAATGAATATTTTAAGGTTCTATGGAGACTGGAGAGCCAACCCTTCCTCATCCGATTTGCGCAGTGTAATTAACAGAATTACAAAAAATATATATTTGCCTCCTATTTTTTTTCACGCATGAATGTGTGTCTTTTCCCTAATATTAAAAATAAAACATAGACTGATATTTGTCTAATGTCTGGAGTCCTTTCCCACATAGCAAACAGATCCGGAACGGATCTGCCGCGGAGGTAAGAACCAGGTCCGGAACGGAGTCCACTTGCACAGCGCAACGGATCTGGAACAGATCCGGATTGCGGATCCAGACTAGATCCGCGGCAGACCCTATCCGGATCCGATCTGGACCCGTTCATTTTGGAATGAAAACCTATCAGATCACTCATTCAAAACTAGTAATCTGGCCAAAACTACAAAAATATTTCAAATCTATTGGTGGGCCAACATTAGATAGACTGCCCACTAAACAACATGATGTCCAAAAGATGTCTTTTCAACGTCTTTGTCACAAAAGTCGGATGCTGAAAAGACGTCCACTGAGGAGCCAGAATTAAAGTTTTTATGACGTGTTTTTTGACGTGTTCTGCACGTCCGATATAGACGTTCATCGAACCTTCGTACAAGTTTAAAAACTAGGTCAAATGTGGCCATCGTGTTTAAAACTCATGTTTATATCAATGTCATTTCCTTACATTGTTTAGATGAGGTTTAGATGTTGATATGTTTCATTTTAAGATACCATTGTGGTGATGAGTGTTTGCTTTAGTTGGGCTCTTAATGGTGGACTTCCCCAATTTTCAATAGTTTATCCTCAACTAGTTTGTGGTTAACTTCAAATGTTAACTTCAAATAATACTAATAATACTAATAGCCTAATTTAAAGATAAGGCAGCATTGGATCTGGACGGTAAGGAGAATAACGCTGGAGTTGGAAGAGGTGTGTCGCGATTCTGTAGGTTCGTGGATCTGAGTCGTGTGGCGAATCGCGATTTCGGTTTCATATTGCATACCGTTACAGCCCAAAAGTTAAGTTCTACTTAGTTATTTTGGTGAAAGTAACTCAAAAGTAATACATGAGTAATGTAACGCATTACAAATCTGAGACAGTAATATTGTAAGGTAATGAATTACTTTTAAATAACAGTAACAAGTAATACCTAATGTATTACAGTTTGGAAGTAACTTGCACAACACTGCAACTAAACCATCATTTGGCTGAATAATAAACCAACATTAATCATTCAATATCACATGTTTCTAATACGCATGCTAACACACACGCTGCTTTATTTAATAGTGAAGTCTGAGTCTCTTCCACCTGTATGAAACACATTTACACATGTATTTCTCCTCATAGACAGCAGTGAGACTCTTCTGTGGATCACCTGATGGTTTCTGCTCAGATTTAAACCTTGATGGAAATCCGGTCGATCCGGAAGTTTGCCAGTCGATCTTCATCTACTCTGTAAAGTGGAACAGAAGAGAAAACAATCAGTGTTCAGTGGAACAAAGTGCAAATTATTAAATTTCTATTACTGTTTTTTGAGTAAAAATGTTAAATTGAATTCCTGTAATCAGATTCATTACTGACTTTACATAATGTTGTATAGATATTTTATTTTTAAATATAAAATACGTTAAGCCTGAATCATGTTCATATGTGGATATTACAAATTTATTGTTTTTTGAGCAAAAATAAATTCAAGTGAATTCCTGTAATCAGATTAATTACCGACTTTACATCATCTTTTGGATAAAGATATTTGTGTTTTTAAATATAATAGATTTAAATCTGAATCATGTTCATATGTGTGTCTGTGTGTGTCGGTGCGACTCCTATTGAGTCTCTGTAAAGGAGAAACTAATGAGTGTACGGCGTATGGAATAAACCACAGCGAGCAAATACTAATGTTATTTTGAGTTAAACACAAACCTTTAGTTAAAGCCGTTTGTCCTCTAGTTTAAACATGTTTGTAGGCTCTTAGTAAATAACTGAGAGTAAAGTAAGTGTCGAGTAGTGTGACGTGTTGCTTGTCACAGTAAAAACACACTAGAGACAGAGACATTGCTCATGTGAGCTGGACGCTGTGAGCTGAAGCTGGAACTGCACTGATTTTAGCAGGAGTGCAGCGTTTCCTACAATCTGACCAAGTCTGTTTCACACTCAAATGATTCACTTCTACTGACACAGTTCATAAAGCAGGTGTTGATGTATAAAGCTGTGACAGTGAGCTTTTCTTCTCTTTCCTCCTTTGTGTTCAACATTTCAATAACTTCACATTTTGTTCTCACACAAACCCTTTGTTGCAACAAATCTTATTGATAATTTCCTTTCAAGAATATTTGAAAGATTTGTTCACATATCAGAGGAAAATGAAGATGTCTTTAATATCTCAGTGATGTTTCCTCACCTCAGGACACAGTTTGAGTCTCGTAGCTCGTCTCTGAGCCGCTGCTTTGAGTCTCCGATCTCATTGTCACTCAGATCAAGCTCTTTTAAAAACTGCAGAGCTTTTGAGTTCGTCAAAGACTGAGTTAAAGAAGAAACATCTGTAATGCCACAGTCATATAGACTAGAGAGACACAAACAGAGGAAGAGAGATTATCTTACAAACAAATCATGAATGTGAAGAATTTTACACAAATATAATGTGAATTTAGACTCACTGTCAGATATTGAGAATAAAGTGTTTTAGTTTAATAAAACCAGAAAGTGCACTGCTATAACCAATGAAACATAAGCCCTGCTGTCTTCAAATAAATAAACTTCAGTCACACTGTAATTGCTGTACAGTATAATGACACTAACTGTAGTTTCTCCAGCTTGAATTGTGGGTTCATCAGTAGATCACTGAGGTTTTTCACTCCTGAGTCTCCTAGATTATTCCAGTTCAGGTCCAGCTCTCTCAGGTGTGACGGGTTTGATTTCAGAGCTGAAGTCAGGATGAGACTCTGTTTCTCTGTAATCCTGCATCTATACAGACTGAAGACAGAGAAATAACAATAGTTCACATCTATGATGATCATGTTATTGAAGAGCTACAGCAGCATTTAGTTTCCAATAGTCTGTTTTAAAACCCAGTCACACTAGTTCTGTGCGCTGGAAGACACTGTTTCTTCTCTTTCATTTCTAACTATTTATTTGACGTCTCTCTTCTTTATTCTCTGTTGAAAAGGCAGATTTCTGTGTGTACACAATCAGTGCATTGTATCAGATGTTGGGAATTAAACAATTACTATCTACAGGCTAAAAAGTTTTATATGATTTACAACATTTTTTTTGGTGAAAAATGTTCACACTCAAAAATATTGATTCAATTTTAAAGCAGTGAAATCAATTACAATACACTGTATAAGCTAACTAGAAAAAAAGCACACAAAACGTCTCGGGTTATGACTATAACCCTTGTTCCCTGAGAAGGGAACGAGACACTGCGTCGATAAAATCGACTCTTTAGGGACGCTCCCTAAGCGTGCGCCTCTGAAGTATGAATGAAACTAATCCAATCCTGATTGGTGTTGCGTCGTGACGTAACATGTGACGGCATACCCGGAAGTATAAAAGTGACGCTGTCACAACACACACTAGCCTCGCGATGAGGCAAGACGCTCAAGGGTCTGAAAAAGGGAGCGTGGCAACACGACGCAGTGTCTCGTTCCCTTCTCAGGGAACAAGGGTTATAGTCATAACCCGAGACGTTCCCTATCGAGGGAACTCAACACTGCGTCGATAAAATCGACTCTTTGGGGAACGAGTACCCACTAGGCCACGCACCGAACAGACCCGCCCCAGAGTGAAACTGATTAGGCACTCAGCAAGGGCCGAGTACGTGTGCACCGGGCGTACTGGGAAGGTTGAGACTGTAAAACCTGATGAAAGTATGCGGGGTAGCCCAGCCGGCTGCCTCACAAATCTCCTGCAGAGGTACTCCCGACAGAAGGGCCCTAGAGGAAGCCATGCCTCTAGTCGAGTGAGCCCTTAAGGCCAAAGGTGAAGGAACCCCACGCACCTTGTAAGCCTCAGTAATAGCCTGGACAATCCAGTTACTTATAGTTTGTTTGGTCGCCGGGAGCCCCCTCTTAGGTGACCCAAAGCATACTAACAACTGGTCAGATCTTCTCCAAGAAGCAGACTTTTCCAAGTATACACTCAAAGCTCTGACGGGGCAGAGCAAGTGAAGCCTCTCTTCTCCCGCCGACACATGAGGTGGAGGATGGAATGCCTAAAGGACTACAGAGCGAGCCGTACTCGAAGGAACTTTAGGCACGTAGCCCGGACTCGGGTGCAAGAAGGCCTTTACTTTGCCAGGGGCAAACTCCAAGCAAGCTGGCGTTACCGCCAGGGCCTGGAGATCTCCCACCCTCTTAAGAGAGGTAATCGCTAAGAGAAAGACCATTTTCAGCTTTAAGTCCTTAGGCGAAGCCGACTCTAAAGGTTCGAAGGGAGCGAGGGACAACCCTTCCAGAACTATTGCCAGATCCCAGGCAGGCACCCTGGACCTGATCGCCGGCCTCATCCTCCAAGCACCACGGAGAAACCTAATGACCAATTGGTGCCTCCCCAGAGGTCCACCATCTACTGGCGCGTGGAAAGCCGAAACGGCAGCCACGTACACCTTAAGGGTGGACGGGGAGAGACCCGCAGAGAAACGATCCTGAAGGAATTCCAGAACTGAAGCCACTGGGCAGTTTACTGGATCCAACCTTCGTTCTCCACACCAAGTGTGAAACACCTTCCACTTGAGGCCATATAATCTCCTGGTAGATGGGGCCCTAGAGCTAAGTATGGTTTCAACCACCTCAGCTGATAAGCCAGCATTTAGGTACTGAACCCCCTCAGAGGCCAGACCCACAGCTTCCACAACTCTGGGCGAGGGTGGAAGATTGTGCCCTCCGCCTGAGACAATAGATCCCTCCTCAGAGGAATCGGCCATGGCGGAGCTATGAGGAGTGCCCCCTGTCGGTTCAGATAGGCCACCACTGACGTATTGTCCGTCCGTATAAGGACGTGGCGACCCTCGATGTCTGGGAGGAAGCTCCTCAAAGCCCTGAACACCGCCATCATCTCCAGGCAATTTATATGCCAAGTGCGATGATGGTCCTGCCACAGACACCTGGTAAAGCGGCCGTCCATGACCGCGCCCCAGCCAGTAAGGGAGGCGTCTGTCGAAACGGTTTCCCGGCGACATGACACCCCCAACACTGGCCCTTGGGATAAGAACCAAGGCTTCTTCCATACTTGCAGAGACTGAAGGCACTTGCGCGTTACTCTGATCATACGGAACGGATTTCCTTTGGGTGAGAACCCCTTGGTCTTCAACCACCACTGGAGGGGCCTCATGTGAAGGAGGCCCAGAGGAATAATGTTGGATGCCGCTGCCATGAGGCCCAGCATCCTTTGAAAGTGTTTCACAGTGACGGCCTGACCTAGCTTCACCTTGGACACCATCGCCAGAATTGACTCGATACGTGCGGGAGACATACGTGCCTGCATTGTAATCGAGTTCCACACGACTCCCAAAAAGGTCGTGCCCTGGGACGGTTCTAGCACACTCTTCTTCAAATTGAGTCTTAACCCCAATTTTTGAATATGGCCAAGAACGACATCTCGATGCCGAACTGCCATCTCCCGAGACTGGGCCAAAATAAGCCAGTCGTCGAGATAATTCAATACGCGAATCCCCTGAAGTCTCAGTGGAGCAAGGGCCACGTCCATACACTTGGTAAATGTGCGGGGAGAGAGTGCTAGGCCGAACGGAAGAACCCGATATTGGTATGCTTCGCCCCCGAAAGCGAACCTCAGGTACCTCCTGTGACAAGGAAGGATGGAGATGTGAAAATAGGCGTCTTTCAGATCTATCGTGACAAACCAGTCCTCGGACCTGACTTGACTCACGATTGTTGGAATGGTCAAAATTCTGAATTTGAACCTTCTTAGAGACCGGTTCAACACCCTGAGATCCAAAATTGGCCTTAACCCCCCATCCTTCTTTGGAACTATAAAGTACCGGCTGTAAAACCCGGACTCCCTGTCTACCGGAAGAACACGTTCTATGGCTCCTTTCGACAGCAGAGTCTGTACTTCTTGTTCCAACACCTGAGCCTGCTCTGGGACCACCGCAGTGAGCACCACCCCAGAGAACTTGGGGGGGCGGTGCGCGAACTGCAGTCTGTACCCAACTCGTATTATCTGCAGGACCCATGGAGATATGTTGGGAAGATGATACCATCCCTCTAAAAAAAATTTACTAAGGGTACCAGCCTCTCGATTAGTTGGATTAGGTGTCTTTTCGCTGGAAATTGATGCGGCCCGAAGCGCTGTTAACGGCGGACCTGCATCTTTTCCTAGAGGGCCCCGCTGTGAGAACAACCTCGGTTGTCTCACTGCGGAGGGGGCAGCCCTCTGAAGTCCTGCCTTGGCTAGGACCTCTTTTCCGAAGTCCTCCTAGCCTGAATGACGTCCCTCAGGTCGCCCCTCTGGCTGGAGGACTTCGGTTTTTGGGAGCGTTTCCTCTGTTGCCAAGACCCCGGAGGGGGGGCTCTAGAGGAAACGCTCTCCTTCTGCTCTGCCCTGTGGGAGGAGCTGGCTGATGGCTGGGGCTGATTGCTTTGCCCCCCCCTACTAGATTTGGCCTTCGCTTTCCGGGGGAGGTACTGCTGGAACGCCGCAGATTGTTTTCTCGACTCCTGAAACCTGTCGACAACCGAATTAACGGCGTCGCCGAACAGGCCAGAAGCCGAAAGCGGCGCATCCAGCAGGAAGGACCTATCCTTTTCTTTAATACCGGATAAGTTCAGCCACAGATGCCTCTCCGTGGCCACCATGGCCGCCATAGAGCGGCCAATAGCGCTGGCCGCTTCCCTAGTGGCCCGGAGAGACAAATCTGCAAAAAATCTGAAGAGCGAAAGCTAGTGTGTGTTGTGACAGCGTCACTTTTATACTTCCGGGTATGCCGTCACATGTTACGTCACGACGCAACACCAATCAGGATTGGATTAGTTTCATTCATACTTCAGAGGCGCACGCTTAGGGAGCGTCCCCAAAGAGTCGATTTTATCGACGCAGTGTTGAGTTCCCTCGATAGGGAACCCAGAAAGTGCACTGCTATAACCAATGAAACATAAGCCCTGCTGTCTTCAAATAAATAAACTTCAGTCACACTGTAATTCAGTGGTGGGCCGTCAGGGCCAGCAAGGCCTTCTCTACTGGCCTAAACACTATCAGAATCACTGACTTGCACTTTAATATATTTTTTGCATGAATATTAAATTATTCCCAATAGTTCATTCTCTTAATTTCATAGCTTTTCTTTTGGTTGCGCTGCTTCCAGTATTTTGTTTTTATGTTAGAGCTTGTATCCAATCATATTTCAGCCATCATGTGTTTCCAGGGTCAAATAAATCTGCCTGGAGGCCTTCAGAATCGACAGTGCAGGCGCCTGTAACTTAAAATGAAAGGCAATGAAACTGTTTCTTTAACCAATCAGATAATCCGTCAGATTTAATCAGCCAATCAGATTTCGCTTTGACTGCAGCGGGGCCGTCTAGCAGGCGAATAATAACATCTGTATTTTCTCGTTCTTTGATTGGATGCGCGTACTATTACTGGTAGTATCCGCATCTGTAGCGAACTGCATAAACTAAAATATATTCCTGTAGATGTAATAGATTTCAACCCACAAATTAATGTTTCTTTCCCTCCTCGACCCCCAGCAGAAAAAAATCCCTTATTCAGCCTGAGCTAAACGCAGAGTAACGGGACTCTATTCGATCTCTCCGGGTAAAAACAGAACAGATTAATGTAAGTTATGCCACGAATGATTCTGAAGGCAGAAGTCCCGCTGATCTCGTTGATTTCGGTCAAAACTCTGTGTGAGAGCATGGGGCAGCTGTACACATCGTCATGTTTTGCAGTGACTGTGTTTCTGTCGAACAGGCACTCTCAGCCATAAAGCAAATTAAAATTTATGCTAGAAATAAGACGAGACAGACACGACATTATTGGAACTGAAACGCAGTTAGAACCTGTACGACAGTAATTGAAGTCTTCTTGAGGAAAGAAATAAGGATGGATTTTGTGTAAAAAAATAATCTGTAGTTTTGGTGAGTATATGCTTTTTTCCCCGTGGTGAATATGATTTTCTTCTTCATTTTTTGTATAAATTTATGATCGAAACTTAATTTTTTTCAAACATTCATACTATTGTAACATCTGAAAAGGGACTATTGTAACCCTTGAACGACAAGATAAGTGAGGCTCCGTTTCTGAACTTATAATCGGATTCGGAACGCAAGAACCACTTTACAAACGCACCAGCCGAACTCACGCGCTCGTTTCTCTCTACCGGCCTCTCCCGAACTCACCGCATTAATCCAATAACTTCCGGTGCAAAATAAAAACAACAATTATAGAGAGTCTTTACGCTGATACACTATTAAAAGTTTTTAATTCAGGTAGGACAGACGGCCTAGGTGTGAAATGCACGGCCCGCCACTGCTGTAATTGCTGTACAGTATAATGACACTAACTGTAGTTTCTCCAGCTTGAATTGTGGGTTCATCAGTAGATCACTGAGGTTTTTCACTCCTGTGTTTCCTAGTTTATTCACGCTCAGGTCCAACTCTCTCAGGTGTGACGGGTTTGATTTCAGAGCTGAAGTCACATCAGAACAACCTTCATCTGTCATATAACAGTATCTTAACCTACATTAGCAGAGAGAGAGAGAGAAAGAGAGAGAATGAAGAAAATAAGATACTCTTTATTCTGTAAAGTCACATCATCTTCATCAGCAAACAAAACAGACAGAGGAAGAGAGATCTTCATCTTTATTTCACCAGATCACAAAATAATAAAGTGAAAATGTTTGTACAAATATAATGTTAATGTGTTCTAAACAGTTGAAGTGATTTTAAGCATTTTGATTCTTGTATGTGAATGTGACTGACCTCAATCTCTCCAGTTTACAGTGTGAATCCTCCAGTACGGCGCATAAGTGCTTCACTCCAGAGTCTCCTAGATTATTCTCACTCAGGTCCAGCTCTCTCAGGTGTGACGGGTTTGATTTCAGAGCTGAAGTCAGGATGAGACTCTGTTCCTCTGTAATACTGCAATCACTCAGACTGAAGACAGAGAAATAACAATAGTTCACATCTGTGATGATCATCTTATTGAAGAGCTACAGCAGCATTTAGTTTCCAATAGTCTGTTTTAAAACCCAGTCACACTAGTTCTGTGCGCTGGAAGACACTGTTTCTTCTCTTTCATTTCTAACTATTTATTTGACGTCTCTCTTCTTTATTCTCTGTTGAAAAGGCAGATTTCTGTGAGTACACAATCAGTGCATTGTATCAGATGCTGGGAATTAAAAAAATTACAAACTACACTCTACTAACTAGATAAAAAACTGTGAAAAGATAAAGAACTATAAAAAAAATGTGAGCAATAAGTAAACCCCCAGAAAGTGCACTGCTATAACCAATGAAACATAAGCCCTGCTGTCTTCAAATAAATAAACTTCAGTCACACTGTAATTACTGTACAGTATAATGACACTAACTGTAGTTTCTCCAGCTTGAATTGTGGGTTCATCAGTAGATCACTGAGGTTTTTCACTCCAGAGTCTCCTAGATTATTCCCGCTCAGGTCCAGCTCTCTCAGGTGTGACGGGTTTGATTTCAGAGCTGAAGTCACATCAGAACAACCTTCATCTGTCATATAACAGTATCTTAACCTACATTAGCAGAGAGAGAGAGAGAGAGAGAGAGAGAGAGAGAGAGAGAGAGAAATGAAGAATGAAGAAAATAAGAGACTCTTTATTCTGTAAAGTCACATCATCTTCATCAGCAAATAAAACAGAGGAAGAGAGATCTTCATCTTCATCAGATCACAAAATACTAAAGTGAAAATGTTTGTAGAAATTTATTGTGAAATTATACTCTGTGAGATATTGCATATAAATATATACTGATATATTGAGTGAATAAATGAATATTGAGTGTTTTAGTTTAAACTTTTGATTCTTGTATGCATGATATACAATATCTGAGGTAGAAGTGTGCCTTCGGAGCGTGTGATTGGCTGAATGTGAGGTGGAAGTGTGCTTTCGGAGTGTGTGATTGGCTGAATGTGCGGTAGAAGTGTATGGAAGTAAAATAATGTCTAATGTTTTTGAAACAAAAAGCATGTTGAATTGCACCAATTAAAAAAAAAAAGCATTTTGTTAACCCTGCTTGCATTTTAATCCATTGTATTTTTAAGGATTATATTTTTATGGGCTAAAATGTCTCAACATGGTTGAATATTTAAGCTGTGAATATTTCAATTAAAAATATTTTTCATTATTAAAAATTCAATAATTCATATTCACCTTTCATATTTCACTTCCAAAATTTTCAAACTGTTTAAAAATACAACCTATAATATTCAACAGGCAATTTTCGGTCCATTTGATTTCGCCTTGAAAATTCGCTTCCACAAATTCAGTGGTTCAAATTCGACAGTAAATTCAACGGTGACATCCAGAAACTGCAGGAAAAGCAGTAGATTACTGAGCATACTCTCTATCTGCTGTTAGACGACTTTACCAGCAGGGGGTGCACGCGCATGTTGAAAAGCACCAAAGCAACAGGAGAGGCCTTCACAAAACGTCATTTGCTGAAATGGACAGAGCGATGAGTACGAGTTATAATTTATATGTGTGTGGGAAAGATTGATTAAGACACAAAACACACGAGCCTTTACTCAAGTGTCTTATGAGACTTAATTTTGATTTGTCCACTGCAAAATTAAATTCTCTCGCCATTGGCATTGATAGTAAAACAACTGTAATACACTGAGACAGAGTGAATTGTTTGTTATAGTCACTATGACGGAATACTAAATTTAATTTTTTTTTAACTTTAATGATGGAATAAATTGTTTTAAGTGTCAAAAACAGTCTCTCTCTCTCTCTCTCTCACACCAACACACTCTCCTCTCTCTCTCTCTCTCTCTCTCACACACACACTAACACACTCTCCTCTCTCTCTCTTTCTCACACACACTAACACACTCTCTCACACTAACACACTCTCTCTCGCTCACACTAACACACTCTCATCTCTCTCTCGCTCTCACACACACTAACACACTCTCTCACACTAACACACTCTCTCGCTCACACACACACACACACACACTAACGATTATCTTTGCCTCTTATCCCGCGATTGTCATACAGTATTGTAAAAGTATGGAAGCAAATGAGAGACATAACTATTTGAAATTTAACAGCCACTGAATACTTTTACTAGTTTTGAATACTAGTTTTGTATTCAATTTTATTTTGAAAAACATTTGTCTGAATTTATTTGCTCGGAATTCACCCCTTTGAAATTATTTTACTTTGGAAACCATGCGTCTGAATTTATTTGTTTCGAATTTACCTCTGAAATTCAAAGGTGCAATGTGCAATGTCAAAAAGTTGAGTATCTATTACAGTTTTTCTCGATTGTTTACACACATTTCCTGCAAGTATGCCTCATATTCTCAGAACTCTACACACAAATCTAAAAACACACACACAATCGGCAAAACCCCTCAATTCTAGTGCAAAATGAAACTTCACATTCAAAACAATGTTATATATTCTCAAAATGTTATTTTGTTTTCAAATGACACACACAAACCATTATATGAATAGACATTTATAAGAACCAGTTGAACACTGATGTGCTCAATGTAAAACACTATGATCAATGGAAAACACTTCTTCTCCATTCATCATAATGAATTGGGCCTTTTTTGTTCAGGGTTACACTTACTACAGACATTACATACATAAGTGTGTTGTAAAATATTTGAGAATATTGTTTTTATACCCAGAACACACAAATACACGGTAACAAATATATTTTACTGTATTTTTCCCACAAAAACAATGGGAAATAGATTGCACATTTCATACACCCCAATCAACACAAAGTTGCACATACAGTGGTCTACATACAAAACAACAGAAAAAAATGTTTATGCTGTTACAGTAAAAATCTATGCTGCATCCTCTCTTTGGTTTTGGTATTTTATGCTAAAGCTCTGATTGCTAATTGTTAAACTGTGAGACGTGTGTTTGTCCATGTGACGAGTCAGTGTGAATATTTGAATGTCAGTGTGTTCCTCGTGAAAAGAAGAGATTTTCTGCATGAAAATTGTGCCAAATGCAGAGAATTTGTGTGTAGTGTTTTGAAAAAAGTGTGTTTTAGAGCTGCAATTTGAGTGTAAAGCAGGAATTGTGCTTGTAGTTCATCAGAATTGGTTCAGGGGGTTGGTGAATGAGTCACATGTTGTGGTCATTGTGTCTCAAGTACCAGAATTTGTGTGTAAATAATTGAGAAAAACTGTAACAGAAATGCAATATGACATCCATAACTATGTTTTCAGTGGTGTATAAAGAACTTACTTAATAAACCGTAATGTTTTTATTACCTTAAAATGAGACATTTATATCTCCATAACCGTGGGAATCCCCTTCTATGAAGGTCGCCATATTGTGACGTCATCTTTCTACCGTAGCCGAACGTGAACAAACAGTGTTACAGAACGCGTTTCGCCACTACCTTGAAAGAGAAGCAGCAGAAAGCTAGAAACTAGCCATAAACTCTGTGAGTAGTGACTTTTCCCTTGTGAGTAGTGTAAAATATGTAGTTGGGATTGTTTCATGTAACTTAGTTCTCCCTCGCTGTGTTATGGGTTTGTTATGTGGGGAGAAATGTGCTGCTGGTTACGTTTGTGAGACAATCAGCTGATCACTATTATTATATTAAATTATATATTAAAACCCTTGATCCTCACCTGACTATGGCTTTGTAAACTGTATCCATGATGTGGTTTATAATGGATTGTGGTACAGAAACAATGACAATGTTACACACTCTTGGCTTACTCTGGCTATTCTCTGCTGTCTCAGCCGAAGAGATGTTTGTCCTGTTTTAGCAACCGTAGCTTCTTCGAAAGGGAGGGGTGAGCAGTGGGCTAAGCCCTTAGTGCAAACCTGGTGCAAACTCACAACCGAACCGCTAGATGTCGCTAAAAATCCCACACTGCACCTTTAAACAGGCCTATGAAAATTTCCATTTTAAAAACCTGAATTTCGATGAATATTTTTCAATGCTCACAAATTCAGATACAAAAAAATAAAATAAATCAACGTACAGAATTTCAGATAAAATACATTCAGGTTAAATTATGAATTATGGGCGTGCTCAGAGTAGTAGCCATCAGCTTAAAAAAAAAACAATTTAAAAAATCTATGCTGCATCTTCTCTTTGGTTTTGGTATTTTATGCTAAAGCTCTGATCGCTAATTGTAAAACTGTGTGAAATGTGTTTGCCCATGTGACGAGTCAGTGTGAATATTTGAATGGCAGTGTTTTCCTCGTGAAAAGAAGAGATTTTCTGCATGAAAATTGTGCCAAATGCAGAGAATTTGTGTGTAGTGTTTTGAAAAACGTGTGTTTTAGAGCTGCAATTTGAGTGTAAAGCAGGAATTGTGCTTGTAGTTCATCAGAATTGGTTCAGTGGGTTGGTAATGAGTTACATGTGTGGTCATTGTGTCTCAAGTACCAGAATTTGTGTGTGTAAACAATTGAGAAAAACTGTAACAGAAATGCAATATGACATCCATAACTATGTTTTCAGTGGTGTATAAAGAACTTACTTAATAAACCGTAATGTTTTTATTACCTTAGAATGAGACATTTACACTCACCGGCCACTTTATTAGGTACCCCATGCTAGTAACGGGTTGGACCCCCTTTTGCCTTCAGAACTGCCTCAATTCTTCGTGGCATAGATTCAACAAGGTGCTGGAAGCATTCCTCAGGGAGTTTGGTCCATATTGACATGATGGCATCACACAGTTGCCGCAGATTTGTCGGCTGCACATCCATGATGCGAATCTCCCGTTCCACCACATCCCAAAGATGCTCTATTGGATTGAGATCTGGTGACTGTGGAGGCCATTTGAGTACAGCGAACTCATTGTCATGTTCAAGAAACCAGTCTGAGATGATTCCAGCTTTATGACATGGCGCATTATCCTGCTGAAAGTAGCCATCAGAAGTTGGGTACATTGTGGTCATAAAGGGATGGACATGGTCAGCAACAATACTCAGGTAGGCTGTGGCGTTTGCAACGATGCTCATTGGTACCAAGGGGCCCAAAGAGTACCAAGAAAATATTCCCCCACACCATGACACCACCACCACCAGCCTGAACCGTTGATACAAGGCAGGATAGATCCATGCTTTCATGTTGTAGACGCCAAAA
>NW_024121488.1:85625-136879 GCF_016745375.1 Pimephales promelas
TTCCTGAGAAGTCCTAATGTGAAGATGAGGCTGAGCTAGAAGTCCCTCAAGGACCCCCAAGTTAGTGCCAGGCTGCGGCCTTGTCTTTCCATTTACCAAAGATCCTCTGACTCTCACTGGTTCTCTCTCATCAAGACCACATGAGCAAAGATCAACCGGAGCCTTAAAAAAATGCATCAGGACAGTTTAATTCAAATGGGAGAGACATGAAAGCAGGGTTCAAAAATAACACTGCCAAACGCCAAATGTTGGTAGATTTTCCGTTTGGCGAGTAAATCTCTAAAGGCTATCTGCCCCACTGGCGGGTGAATGCTCATACCAAATACGGACATGACAGAGTTGTGTTTGCGGGATGAGAACTGAAAAACCGGTTCCACTCGAGAACCGCTTCTAAGTTTTATGAAAAGATGCTTTCCAACAGGTTTTATTGTGGGCTATATCACAGCTAAGCTTACTACCCCTAGCTGCTACAAGCTAGCAGAAACTGAGGTAAATTGGCATCCATTCATACTGTCACGGATCCATCTGCGTCAGCACCAGATACCTTCACTCCGCCTACTCGTTCCGGTTCCCCTGACTACTAATCATCACCACCTGTCGTCACCACCTGCCACCACTTATCCGGACTATCATCCACTCCATATATACTCACCTCATTCAGTCACTCACTGTCTGGTCTCGTCTCTACCACGATTACAGACTCTCTATCGCTACCTTACGTTCCTGATTCTACTTACCTGCATTGTATCTCCAACCCGTCAGTCTCCCGTCTGTTCCTGTCCTTGGTCCCCGTCTGCTGCCAGTCCTCTTCAGTCTCCAGCTCCGCTGTTCCGGTCAGCTCTCCATTCTCCCGCTCCTGTTCAGATAAGGAAAACATCATCAGACTGTTCATAACCCTCATCAACTTCAACTAGCACTCTACTTACCATCCTGTGACTGTCATTCAATAAACCTTGTTCATACTCACCCGTCTGTGCCATTCTGTTCTGTGACAGAAGACCAGACCAACCTAAACATGCTTCAACCTACGCCCGCCACCACCACGGACACGAGTTCCCCATCGACAGCATCCCTTCCCCGGACTAGTGCATCTGTGCTCGCTACTTCCACTGTAGCCTTTTCCTCTGCCGCTGCCTCTGTATGTCCCATGGCCCAACCAGCGCCCTTCTCTGGCGAGGAGGAGGAGTGCAGCGGCTTCCTTCTGCAGTGCGAGCTCTACATGAAAATGATTCCATCCTCGTTCCCCACTGAAGAATCGAAGGTCGCTTTCTTTATCTCCCTTCTCCGGGGTCGGGCTCTTCAATGGGCTCATGCCCTATGGAAAGATCGTGGGCCCGTCACCAGAACCTTCGCCTCATTCTCCAATCACTTCCTGGAAGTGTTCTCACAATCTCTGCACTCGATCTCCGTGCAGGATCAGCTGTTTCGTTTGAAGCAAGGGAGATCGTCAGTGGCTGCATATGCTCTGCAGTTCCGGACCCTCGCCGCTTCGCTGGGATGGAATGAGTCTGCACTCATCACTGCATACCGCCACGGTTTGAATCCCGACATTCGTCTTCAGTTAGCCATCTACGATGACACAGTGGGTATCGAGAGCATTATACAGCGATCCATCCGCATCGACCAACGCCGCACTGCTTGCCAGCTAGATAGCCCTGCACCTCCGCCTCCTCGCCCATCTGCCGCTTACAGTCCTCCAGCACCAGAGCCGATGGAGATCGGGTCTGCTCGCCTACCGATCTCCGAGCGCAATCGCCGTATAACCAACGGACTATGTCTATATTGCGGAGCTGCTGGACATATGTTATCCACCTGTCCCATTCGTCCACCTCGACCCGCAGTGAGTACGGTTCAGTTACCCCTATCCATATCGAATATGAAATATACATCTGCTACTATCACTTATATGAATCGTTCCCTTCCAGTTCAAGCGCTAATTGACTCCGGATCCGCCGGTAACTTCATCTCACTCACCACTCTCCATCGGCTCCAAACGAAGCAACGTACCATTCCTCACACCCTTCACGTTCAATCCATCGTCGGAAAACCTCTTGGCCGTGGCCGGATTGGACACCGCAGCCCGGATCTAGGGCTAGAGATCGGCTGGCTTCACAAGGAGGCAATTTCCTTTCTGGTGCTGGAGGGCTCGACGGCCGAGATCATCCTGGGACGCCCGTGGTTGGAACTCCATTCACCACATATTCATTGGTCAACCGGTGAGGTCCTACAGTGGGGTGAAGAATGCCATCAGCATTGTCTGCCTGTCATTTCCAAGTCCATTCTCCGTCCAGTCACTCCGGTTCAGAAAATCTCTCTCTCCGCCACCTCCGTGGAAGATTCCTCTGCTGTGTCCCTCACGGACATTCCTCCACCTTACCGGGCGTTCCAGGAGATCTTTGATAAACAGCTGGCAACCACTTTACCACCTCATCGGCCATGGGACTGTGCGATCGACCTGCTGCCTGGGGCGGTCCTCCCGCGAGGTAAGATCTATTCTCTGTCCATCCCGGAGCAGAAGGCCATGGAGGAGTACATCCAGGAAGCCTTAAGTCAAGGATTTATTCGACCATCCACGTCCCCTGCCGCATCAAGCTTCTTCTTCGTGGGCAAGAAGGACGGAGGCTTGCGCCCCTGCATCGATTATCGGATCCTCAATCAATCCACCGTCAAATACCGCTATCCCCTTCCTCTGGTCCCCGCCGCTCTGGAACAACTCCGTGGGGCTACTGTCTACTCCAAACTCGATCTCCGGAGCGCGTACAATCTCATCCGCATCCGTGAAGGTGACGAGTGGAAGACAGCTTTCATCACCCCTGCGGGGCACTACGAGTACCTCGTCATGCCCTTCGGATTGTCCAACGCACCCGCCGTGTTCCAGGGGTTCATGAACGAGATCTTCAGAGACTTACTACACCAATTTGTCATCATCTATATCGATGATATCCTCATATACTCTCCCGATCTACCCACTCATATCCGCCATGTCCAAACCGTACTCCAACGCCTCAGAGACCATCAACTCTTCCTGAAACTAGAAAAGTGCGAATTCCACCGAGACACCGTTCAGTTCCTGGGCTACCTCATCACTCCCCGCGGTATAACCATGGACCAGAGGAAGGTGGATGCCGTCAACAACTGGCCACAACCCACCTCTCGGAAAGACCTTCAACGGTTCCTTGGGTTTGCTAACTTCTATCGCCGCTTCATCAAAAACTTCAGTCAGACCTGCTCCCCTCTCACTAATCTCCTCAAGGGCGGGGCCAAGTCTCTGTCCTGGAACACCGACTCCACACGGGCGTTTGACAGCTTGAAAAGGGCCTTCAGTTCCGCTCCTACCCTCTCCCTTCCCAATCCAGCTCTACCCTTCATCGTGGAAGTGGATGCCTCCACCTCTGGGGTAGGAGCGGTTCTTTCCCAGCGGCAGGGGACTCCAGTGCAACTCCATCCATGTGCCTTCTATTCCAAAAAACTGTCCCCGGCGGAGCAGAAGTATGATATCGGCAACCGAGAGCTGCTAGCCATCAAACTGGCCTTGGAGGAATGGAGACACTGGCTGGAGGGGGCTCAACACCCGTTTACAGATATCACGGACCACCGGAATCTCGAATACCTCCGGGAGGCTAGAAGACTCAATCCCCGTCAAGCTCGCTGGGCCCTCTTCTTCACCCGCTTCAACTTCTCCGTCACCTACCGCCCTGGACACAAAAATGTAAAAGCAGACGCATTATCACGACAGTTCCAGCCCAATTCTCCTCCTCTAAGTCCCGAGACCATCCTCCCTCCAGCCATCGTCGTAAGTCCCATTCAGTGGAGTATGGACGATCACATTACAGACGCCACTCAAGCCGAACCTGCTCCGCCGGGAGGTCCAGAGGGACGGGTTTACGTCCCGACACGTCTACGCCTGTCCCTCATGGACTCAGTACATACCTCTCCGGGCTCTGGACACCCAGGCAGCCAAGGAACTCTCTCGCTCGTCCAACAGCGTTACTGGTGGCCGGGTATGGCCCAGGATATCTCCCGATACGTCAGGGGATGCTCAGTCTGTGCCATGGCCAAGGTTCCCCGTCATCTTCCTGAAGGCAAGCTCACTCCCCTACCAATTCCCACTCGACCCTGGTCCCATCTGGGGGTCGACTTTGTCACCGACCTTCCCCGTTCCCACAATCACACCTGCATTCTTGTGGTAGTCGACCGATTCTCCAAGGCCTGCAAACTCATTCCTCTCCCCGGCCTTCCTACTGCCTTTGAGACCGCTGAAGCCCTATTCCAATACGTTTTCAGAAACTTTGGAATCCCCGAGGATGTCGTATCTGACAGAGGTCCACAATTTATCTCCCGTGTGTGGAAGGCCTTCTTCAATCTCCTGGGCGTTTCCGTCAGCCTTACGTCAGGATACCACCCCCAGTCCAACGGCCAGACTGAGCGGAAGATCCAGGAAATCGGGAGATACTTACGGTCATACTGCCACGACCATCAGGACTGCTGGAGCCGCTACCTGCCGTGGGCCGAGTATGCACAAAACTCTCTCCGTCAATCCACCACAGGGCTCACACCCTTCCAGTGCATACTCGGGTACCAACCTCCACTGTTTCCCTGGTCCGGTGAACCATCAGATGTTCCAGCAGTCCACCACTGGTTCCAGACGAGCGAGAGGGTCTGGGACTCAGCCCACACTCACCTCCAGCGGGCTGTCCGCAGACACAAGACCCAGGCGGATGTTCGACGTGCCTCAACTCCCCAATACCATCCGGGTCAACTGGTCTGGCTCTCCACCCGGGACATCCGTCTCCGACAGCCCTGTCGTAAGCTGAGTCCCAGATACATCGGTCCGTTCGCCATACAGAGGCAGATCAACCCCGTCACCTATCGACTCACTCTTCCGCTCACTACCGCATCGCACCTACATTCCATGTCTCCCTCCTCAAGCCCTATACTAATCCTCTCACTCCTTCCTCCCCAGGGTCTGGTGCTGCGGACGTGCCCCCTCCTCCTGTGGATCCGGAGGATGATAACATCTACCAAGTGCGAGAAATCCTCGACTCCCGGCGACGGGGCGGCCTTCTGGAATACCTCGTCGACTGGGAAGGCTTTGGGGTGGAAGAGAGATGTTGGGTTCAGCGGGAGGACATTCTTGATCCCACCCTACTCCAGGACTTCCATTCGGCCCATCCAGGTCGTCCTGCACCCAGGGGCCGTGGCCGTCCCCGTCGTCGGTCCCGCCCGCCAGCTGGAGCTGGCCGTGGGGGGGGGGGTACTGTCACGGATCCATCTGCGTCAGCACCAGATACCTTCACTCCGCCTACTCGTTCCGGTTCCCCTGACTACTAATCATCACCACCTGTCGTCACCACCTGCCACCACTTATCCGGACTATCATCCACTCCATATATACTCACCTCATTCAGTCACTCACTGTCTGGTCTCGTCTCTACCACGATTACAGACTCTCTATCGCTACCTTACGTTCCTGATTCTACTTACCTGCATTGTATCTCCAACCCGTCAGTCTCCCGTCTGTTCCTGTCCTTGGTCCCCGTCTGCTGCCAGTCCTCTTCAGTCTCCAGCTCCGCTGTTCCGGTCAGCTCTCCATTCTCCCGCTCCTGTTCAGATAAGGAAAACATCATCAGACTGTTCATAACCCTCATCAACTTCAACTAGCACTCTACTTACCATCCTGTGACTGTCATTCAATAAACCTTGTTCATACTCACCCGTCTGTGCCATTCTGTTCTGTGACACATACGTTGTGGATGCCGTGGATAAAACCTTTGATCCAGTTACTGAATTAATATGTTGCAGTCGGTACTGGCCACTGCTCCACATTTTGCATTGTTAATTCGGGCAGACAGGAAAGATTGGTTGTATCATCCTCCTGGGTATCTGTGGTGAGGGGGGCGTGGTTTTCGTGGCGTCTGTAGTGAGAGACGAGTCAATGAGCTGTGCGGTGAGTAAGTAGGTCAAGTGCAGATTATGTACACCTGTGTCTGATTGCAGTGATTGGAGTGGGGAGACCGATAAAAGCCACACAGTGGGAGAGGACGAGAGAGAGAGCGCAGGCTGGAACTCGGGCTGGAGTCTGTGAAGCTGTCGTGATCGACGTGGAAAGAGTTTGTGTTTGAATGACCCGTAGACTGAGCCCTGGGAACTGTGAAGCTGATGTTATCGACGTGGAAAGAGTTTGTGAATGAGAATTGCTGTAGCACGAGCTACGGTGAATGCGCTGTGTGCGCGCCTTTGTTTTGTGTACTGAGTAATAAAAGACAGTTCGAGTTCCAGCACCGCCGACCCTGTCTCCTTCTTCCTTTCCACTTCTCGAGAACCGTGTTACACTGGTGCCGAAACCCGGGAAGAAGGAGTCTGCCGCCGCCATGCAGAGCCCATCAGGATCGCCATTTGCGGAAATCACCCAGTCACTCGCGGCTCTTCAGCGTGATCAACATCAAGCCCTGCTGAGCATGAAGGAAGAACAGGATCAGAGCTTCCAGGCGCTGATCCAAGGCCAGCAGCAAGACCGCGAGTTGTTCCGGAGCTATCTCGACCGGGAGATTCCGGCCACTCCCCCACCAGCATCAGCCTCGGCCACACCGTTTACCCTCGGAAAGATGGGTCCACAGGACGACCTGGAGGCATTCCTGGACCTTTTCGAGAGGTCGGTCGAGGCCCGGAAGTGGCCCAAAGAAGACTGGCCGCTGCGTCTCATCCCGCTGCTGTCCGGTGAGTCGCAGATTGCCGCCCACCAACTGCCAGTCTCGAATCTCCTGGTCCACGACGACCTACGGCGCGCCATCCTTCAGCGGGTCGGCCGGACCCCAGAACAGCACCGACAGCGCTTTAGGTCCCTGACCTTGGAAGAGTCCGATCGTGATGGCGCAACAGCTCCGGGACTCCTGCCGCAGATGGCTGATGGCCGAGGGAAGCGACGTCGAGAAGATCATTGATCACGTGGAACTGGAGCAGTGGGGAAGCTTCCCAAGAAGACGGCCCAATGGGTCCAGTGCCACCGCCCGACGTCGCTGGACCAGGCCATCCAACTGGCGGAGGATCACATGGTGGCGTGCTCGGGGGTCGGCGAACCCCTCCCTTCTGTCTCTCTCTCTCCCCTCCCCAGCCTCTCTTGCTTCCACCTCTGTCAAACCTGTCCCTTATCCTAGGTCTCGAGGTGGGCTGCCGCCCAGGCCAGCGCCGAGATGGAGGTCCGGATGGCCGGGGGACACCAGTTTGGCCGGGAGGATGACACAGAGGGGGGCGCCAGTCGGGGATCTCTCCTCCCCGGCTCCGGTGGCACCGCTCTCCCCATGCCAATCCCTTGCCCAGCTTCCCGCCGCTGGGACAGCGGTAAAGCCCGGGCCGGCCTGTTGCCGCTGTGGGGACCCGGGCCACTTTTTCGACCGGTGTCCGGTGATGGAGGTGGGGACACTGGTCCGGGTCCCCGACGCGCCACGGGCTGCCCCCGACCAAGCTGGCTTGTACCAGATACAAGTGAGTATCGAGGGGGGTACATATCAGGCCTTGGTGGATTCGGGATGTAACCAAACCTCTATTCATCAAGGCCTGGTTCGATCTGGGGCATTGGATAATGGCCGCGTGGTTAAGGTGCGGTGTGTGCACGGGGTGGTGGTGAGTTATCCTTTAATGTCCATAAAAATTATATTTAGGGGACAAAAGCATAGTGTGTAGGTTGCAGTTAACCCGCACCTCCGGCATCCGCTAATTTTGGGGACAGATTGGCCGGGTTTCACGGAATTATTGAGGTCTTTATGTGCGGATGCCTCTTGGGAGGAAAAGCAGCAGGGGAAGACAGCGGTGGTCCAGGTAGGAGATGCTGTTCCGGGACCTCTGGGTACTGCTGCAGGGGAACGGAGCACTCTAGAGAGAAATATCCTCTCTGAGCGCGATGATTTTCCCCTGGAGCAGTCCCAGGACGAGACACTAAAACATGCGTTCGATAAGGTCCTTTCCATCGATGGTCAGCTACTCTGCCCGGACCAACCGCTTACCCCTATTTTTGCATGATATAAGATAGGTTGTATTGGGTGACCCAGGATCCCCAGACAAAGGAGGATACAACCCAGTTATTAGTACCAAAGAGCCGTCGGGAAATGCTTTTTCAGGCGGCTCACTGTAATCCGATGGCTGGACATTTAGGGCAAACGGCGACACTAAACATTCTCATGGCCTGATACCCTGACCTACCTAGAGCTGAAGCCAGAGAAGAACACCCTCGGCCGATTAGTCTTAGAGCTCACGTCACAAACTGACAGTAAAAACATAGCCAGACCAAACCAAATAACTAAAACACAAAAAGAAAATAATACCTCAAACATTGGACAGACACAACAGCCAAACAGAGATAACTGGAATGCTATTTGGCCCTAAACAGAACATATGAATTGGCAGGATTATATCTGAGTACAGTGAGCGACCCTAAACTGAGGAAAGTCCGGAGCATGTACAGACTTAGTGAACACGGTCTGAGCATAGAGACAGGCAGACTCAGGCAGACCTGGCTGCCGAAGGGATTGTGCCCTCACTGCACAGAGAACCAAGTGGAGACAGAGCTTCACTTTTTGACATCCTGCCCCAAATATGCAAAGATTAGAGACACTTTCCCCTTTTTACAACCTACCAGAAAGACTTCCATCAGAAATCTAATATGGATAAACTCCAACTCCTGTTAGGAGAAAGTCCAGCGAGCTCAAACCTGGCTGTCAGGTACGTGAGGCCCTGTCACGAATAAAGAGACTCCGGCAGGACAAAGCTACAAACTACACGCCTAGAGACACTGTATAAATATTAGGAGATTTAACATTTTTATTGCAATGTTTATTTCCACGTAAAAAACAACAACAATAAAACTTAATTTTTATTTATTTATTTTTATAAATATTTGTATTCTATAGTGTTATGAATGATTTGGCAATGTATAGATTTCTTTCATCATGCCAAAGCTATTTGAATCTTGAATCTTGGTCCACACTGGAGTTTCCATTGCTGTTCCATTGCGTTTTCAAAATGGCTGCCAGGTGAATAAGGTGAATGGACCCCTTGGTAATCCATCAGCTAGAAGTTGAAGCCTCGCAGGAGCCGCCATTGTAGCAGAACTTCACCTGCTGTTAGCATCCCATTGACTCCCATTCATTTTGGCGTCACTTTGACAGCGAATAACTTTACATCTGAGGTGTACAAAGACTTCATTTGTCCATTATTTATTTCTAAAGAAACACGACAATGTAAAAAATGCTTCATAACTTTGTATCTAACGTTACAGCCCCGTAGAAGCCGCTTTTGTAAAAATAGGCTAAAGATTGCGTCATACCCACGGGACTCTCCGTCGCACAGTAGATAAATTACTGTATAGACAGGAGGAGAAGCTTGCAGGCAATCGAGGGGACGTGGAGGCATAAAGTCCGCTAAAGTCGGGGGAGAAGCCCATAGAGAGTCATAAAGTTGATCCTGCTGCTAGCTCATGGACAGCTAATACTCTTTCCGTCTCTGTGAGATTCGGAAGGGAATTAATCAGATTTCACTCGGCACAGCTACTAGAAGACATACAGGTTGCTCACGTGACAGGCTCAGTTTGAGCCTGCGCAGTACACCTGGCGCTTTTAACGGGCTTCAAATTTCTCCGTTGAAATCAATGGGGTCACCGTGTCCATTTATTTTACTGTCTATGGAATGACAGTATATTTTGATTTACTAGGTAATGAAAGCTTATCCTAAAATCCCTCTGAATTTTTTTTTCATCTTGTGTGTAAACAAAATGAAAAAAAGAATTTTGCACCTGGCTTTATCATATGTTCAGATCTATCTACCGAAAATATATGCAAAATCGCAAATAGCTAATGAGATAATGCCTAATTTGCATAATTAAACATACAAATTAAAAAAAAAACTTGTAATACATTTTTAAATATGCTTGTGTACGGAATCAACTGAGGAAGTTTCATGGTGATATCTATTATTTTAAAATGTTTACCTTATTCACATGTAGTTTCTTGCCTTAACTAAAATATAATAAATGGCAATCCATCAAAAAAGAAATTATATAAAGCTTTTAAGAAAAGTATTTTTTTTAAACAACTTGAGATAAGACAAAATAGTAAAACAAAAACACATATATAAAATAATTCATGACAAATTAAAATATTATACTTGTACATAAAATACAATAAATATAAAGATACACATCAAGATTATAAAGAGGGACAACAGGAACATTTGGGGACATTAAACATCATCACGCCGTGTTTAAAGTCTTGTGTTCATGATCTTGCAAACTAACGTAAGCTTTCCAATTTAGATATAAAGTTATTGAAAGTGTGGTGGTGATGTAAAGCGACCGTGAAGTTTGTATAGCCTAACTTTAGCTTTTTACCTCTGCTTTTAGTTATTTATGCTTCAGAATTTATAAAAGCTGTGATCAATTGTGTAGACTATCTTGATGAATAAAACCTGTAGGGTTCATAAAGTTTTGTCGGTCACAGAGTTTATTTTCTGCAATAATCCAAAAGCCAGTTAAAAAAAAAAAATCTCATTGGCTTTTCATGGAGGTAACTAGGATAATGCTTTTGAAACTTCTGGGTTGGCTTACAAAATTGCACAGTTCATGCAGCACTTGCTGTGGCAAGCTTTGACTTGAACTGGACATTTTACAGGAAAACAAAAAGGGAAAATGAAAGTAAAGTTAGTCTAAAGAACCTTGTGTAATGGATGTCTGTTATGAATAGAACACTTAACCTTTCCGAGAAATCAAAGGGGGTCGATGGCACGAGTTTCAGACTGGATTTGTATTACACCCCTGATAACAATCAAAATGAAAGTTAAAGGAGAACTCCGGCGAACAATGAACCTTTGGTCTAATAAAACATCGGTACAGTCAACCGTTCTCTGAGATTTGTTTTCAGGATAATCGAATGTAAAGAGTTTTATCTCTAAAAACTGTTTAGCGTATAATGCTAGTAATGGGGGCATTGACTAAGTAAAAAGAAATCGCTATTTTATACCACTAACAATGCTCAAAATAGTTCTCCTTTAACACAAGGGGTTTTATTTATTTATTTATTTATTTTTTATTTACAGGGTCAATGCACATTAATAAACAAGTGTAAACGTGCCAGAATTAGCCCAAGAGGCTATTTTTCATCCGTAGACCCTTGACAGAATGTTACACAGTCACCCTAAAAACAGAGACAGAGCATCACACATATACAAAAAAAAAAAAAAAAAACCAAGATAAAATAAAATAAACATATATTATCTAAAACAAAAACAAAACAAAAACATGAGAGAGAGAAAGAGAAAGATTGCTACACAAGAGAGGGACAAAGCCAAGAGCAATTGGTACAAATAAGTCTATTATCAAGAATACAATACTAATGTTGACAGTGCTGATTTGTCAATAACCATTTTTTAAGATGAGACTGAAAAGAACCAAAAGCATGCAATTGTCTAATTGTTGATGGGACGGAGTTCCATTCCCTTGCAGCTCTGACCGAAAACACAGACTGGCTAAAGGTACTTCTTTTGAGAGGGATAATACAGTCCCCTCTTTCCCCTCCCCTTGTAGATCTGTGAGCAGTTGTTCTAATGTTCACAAACTGTTTTAATGGTGAAGACAGGCTATGTATAGTCTTAAACAGTAAACAGATATGTACATATTTAATTAAGTTATCCCAGCTTAGCAAGTTGTATTTTTTTAATATTGAGCAGTGATGAAACCGAACGGATTTCTTGTCAAGAGTTTTTAGTGACTGTTTATACAAAGACTCTAGTGGTTTCAGAGTAGTAATATTAGCATGTGACCAAGTAGTTAAACAGTAGGTAATATGAGAAATAATCATGGAATGCATATACATCAAAGCGGCTTCAGACGACATATAATCACGAATAAATCTAAAATTTGATAAACTAAATCTGACCTTCTTACAGACCTTTTTAACCTGTGCCTTAAATGAAAATTTGGAATCAATCAAAATACCAAGGTACTTAAATTCAGATACAACTTGTAATCTTTCCCCTGATACAAATACATCTGGCACTATACTTAAATTCTTAGTTTTGGTGAAAAACATACACACTGTTTTAGAGATGTTTAACTGTAAGCAGCATTGTTCAAGCCATGCCGCAACATGAACCAGGGATTCTGTAAGTTCGTTTGCAACTTGTGAGGCACTATTTCCGTGTATATAAATAACAGTGTCATCTGCATACATTTGAATGTTAGAATTAGGGCAGACAGATGGAAGATCATTGATATACAACGTAAAAAGTAAAGGACCCAAAATAGATCCTTGTGGAACACCAGTGGATATACTTTGAGGAGCTGACTTATAATTCTGTATACTAACAAACTGTGTGCGACCTGACAAGTATGATTCGATCCATCTCAATGTATGTGGAGAGAAATTAAAACTTGATAATTTAGACAACAGAATTCTGTGGTTTACGGTGTCAAAGGCTTTTTTGAAATCAAGAAACACAGCCCCGACAACCCCTCCTTTATCTAATAGAAATTTAACTTTCTCAGTGAAATAGCAATTTGCCATCTCAGTTGAATAGTTTGCTCTGAAGCCAAATTGCATTGGATGTAAAACAAAAGAACTATTATTCAAATAATTAGTGATTTGCGCAGCCATCAATTTCTCTGCAACCTTTGAGACAATAGGTAGAATACTAATAGGTCTGTAGTTACTAGCAGAGTGAGGATCACCACTTTTGAATATAGGCACAATAGCAGATGACTTCCAAGCACAAGGGAACATCCCCTGAGAAATTGAAAGATTGATAATTTTAGTGATAGGATTACTTATTGACTCACTAAGCTCTTTAAGGATTACCACATCCATTCCGAATACATCTTTTGCTCTAGATGGTTTAAGAGATGTAATTGTTCTTATGACGTCTAATTCAGAGACTGCCCTAAGAGTAAGGGCTTGTTCATCTGTATTAACTGTAGGAGTTTCAGTATACTTAGGGGAAAAACATTGAGCAATTGTGACTACAGAGTCAACAAAATAATAATTTAATGCTTCGGCTACATCAGCTGGATTGTTAGTCAGCTTCCCGTTAACCATCAATTCAAGTGAAGACCTATCCTTTCTATTGTCACCTTTTAAGTAGCTCAACCTATTCCATATTGTTTGTGAATTACCTCTAGCCTCATTAATTATCCTCAGAAAAAAATCAGCCTTTGCTTTTCTCAATGACTTTACCACCTTGTTCCGTAACATAGCGAAATGTTGTCTATCATGACTAAACTTTGATCTGTTTGCTGTTTTTAAAGCAAGATCCCGTTTTTTCATTAATTTTAGGATATCTGAATTAATCCAAGGGACAGTATATTTTTTGTTTTTAGGATTAAGTTTACAACTGAAATCATTAATAATACTCTCTAATTTTTTGGAAAATATTTGACTGTCTTCGTCCTGATCTTTTCCGATTAATATATCCTCCCATTCAATCTGATGAACTGCCTTTCTGAAATCATCTAGTTTACGTTTTGGAATGCCGTAAGAGTCATATTTCCTTCTGAATGGAATGAATCTCTTGCTAGATAATTTTCTGGCCACTAAAATTAGATTGTGATCAGAAAGACCTGTTAACATATTAAAAGTTTTTAAAATTCTCTCTGCTCGGTTACTAAAAATTAAATCAATTTGAGAACTCGTTGAGTTAGTTATTCTTGTAGGCCCATTAATAATTTGCTTCATATCAAAGTGATCAGTTATCTGTTTGAGATTCTTTCTTACGGTTTTGTCTTCCCAATTGATATTAAAGTCTCCCATTATAATAACTTCTTTGTTAAAATCACACTGCCTTAGTAGTTGTTTCAGATTTTCATAAAAAGTAATATTAGAAGATGGTGGGCGGTAGATTACAATTAATACAAAAGACATTTGTGGTGCTAAAATTAGGTTCAAACCAATACATTCCAAGTCCGTACAATCTGCCCAGGCAATTTCCTTACACTGGATGGTAGTTTTCACATAAATCATAACACCACCTCCCTTAGAGCCAACCCTATCTCTCCTATACAGTTTAAAACCAGGAACCTCTAATGCAGCAGACGGAGAATTTTCATGAAGCCATGTCTCAGATAAACAGAGAAAATCTAAGTTAGACTCTAGTAAAAGATGATGGATTTGTTCACTCTTTGATATAATACTTCGTATATTAAGATGCCCACCTAAGAGACCCTTTGGCTTGACTTTAGGATCCCAAATTGTTCTAGATTGATTAACTGTCTGAAAGAATCCCCATTTCTTATTTTTTAAAATACCTTGATTTACCGCTTTACTTTTTAAATTGTGCATATTCAACGGAGACTCCAACGGAGCAGAATTCCCTTCATTCCCCAAAGGTCTTAACAACGATCTCTTCTGAAGGTCCGTGTCACTCTCGCTTGCCGCGAGGGAACCCAGTCCTGCAGCAAATGTCAACAATCCCGAATGGACATGCCGCGGAACGCCAATTGCGGCCGTAGTAACACCCGGCAACTCGGATTAGATCCGACGTGGAATCCACTGAGCCAGTGTGATGCCGGTCCATGATGGCAGTGCCGCTGCCCAGCCGCTGGGCGTCCACCACCCCGCTCGTCACGGCACTCCACGCAGGCAAGACGCCGCCACCAGAACCCGGCGAACCAGAGCAAGGGAGGTTAGTTTGTTGAATACACCCAGACAGCAACGTCCCGCGCCCGAGAGTGCGTACCTGAGAGACAGCCGAGTCCGACGTAAAATCCAATGAATTCACAGATTTGGCGTGGTGTGGACCGGGACAGGGATGAATATCTCCCGATAATAGTAAGCAAATCATGATGATTAGACCTAAAGCTTCACTTTGATGACGTCGAGTTACTGATTTTGAACGTTTCTTCACTCGTGTGTGTAAGGATGGATAAATAAAGGTTACCGCTAAAATGTGCTTCCCATGTCCGAAATTTCCCAAGGCACTGTATGTTTGTTTAATTAACCAGTCAGCTTTTTTAAGAAATATCTTATCATATCCATCAAATAACGAATGGTTAGAATGATCACCAAAGAAACTAGAATTAATAGGACTTAAAAAGTTAAAAAGCAAGTTGTAAGCTAAGAGAGCTGTAACAATACCTACTGCTCCTACCGCCATCTTAAAAAAAAGATGTTTATCCTAAAGATGTTTATATTATTTTATGGCCCTGCTGAAAGGTTACCAGGAAAGGTTGTTTTTTTAAAACGTAAATGTTTTTAAAAGTAATTTAGTTTAAAGTGGTGGTAAAATGCCATTTTCACAAGATGTAAAATCTCTGATGTCCAGAAAGAAGGTTTGGTTGTTGTTGTTGTTGCACAGGAGCTGCGGGTCGATATCCTGCAGTTTGTTGTTGTTTTTACTTTCGTTTTTGCAAGATGTCTTCATGCGGAGAAATCATATTTTTGCACTCAGACACATTCCTCATGCATGTTAAAGCCTTATCCCTCTCCATACGGAGCTGAATAAACTTAAAGGTCATCTCATCAGTCCCTTTATTAGAAAAAATATCACAAATATCATTAAAAAAAATTATAGTCTTTTAAATATCACTAAAAACGGTCATTGTGATATTCTTATTGATGTCTTAAGTGATGTCTTAATAATATCACAACGAAAAAACGGTTAGTGAACTAGACTGAACAATTTCAGTGTAACAGTAAGATTGTAGGAAGTAACATTACTGTACTGAACGTGTCTGGAAATGTGTGTTATAAACATTATGATAGAAGTGGAATGAGTGACGTTCGACAGATCTCTAGTAGCCTACATAAAATAACAGTTACATCCTAAAGCACCTTTTTGTTATCCTGGAACAGTCTTTTGTATTCATTTCATGTCTCATATATGTTGTAGTTTACCATGCTATTTCATTACAGTTTACCATTACTTCAGCATATCTGAAAACTTGTAATTTATCACAATAAAAATAGCGGTAGTCTCTCCATAATTCAAACGCTTTGCCGATGTTGATCAGTGTTTTCGTCCTAAAAGTCGATACGATTCATGTTTGGACTGACGAGTTTCAGCAGATACATTTTTGTTTTGTTTTTATATTTAATGTGGAGTTTGTGTTGGAGTGTGTGTTGTGCAGTAGGCAGGAGTGTTTTGGTGTCATCAGACTCCATGTCGTCAGCTGCAGTGCCGTCGCAAGCTGTAAAAGGAGAGAGGCTCAGGAGCGCGCATGCGATGGATTGCGCAGAAAATCTGACCCGGAGACTTCACACTGAAATAAACTGGCCTTCAGAGGTAACAGCAAAACCCGACAAGTGGATCATTGTTATTTGTGATCACTACCCCTTCACACACAGGCAATAAAAAAGGATTCGTTTTAGAAGAAAAGTTACATTTAGCACCTTTAACAAGAACTTAGATTAATGTATGAATTGAATAGTGATTGTGTGACCTATGATGAGGGAACAACCACCAAACCCTTGTAGACTAGTACCATCAAATGATAGCCTATGGCGATGTCATCAGGATACACATAGGCTACACCGGTAGGCAGTGACCCACCTTACCATGTGGTGGTCCACCAGAATTTATAGTTAATTCACCTCTTTGTTTTACCACTACACATCTGCTTATAAAATAACTATAATGAATTGTAATTACATACAGTACACATTGTGGGGCGTCATTTTTCTGCCTTTTTTCTTTAGACCCAAAAAATAATAATAATAATAATAATTCAGCCCATCATTTTCGGGTTTAATGATATAAACTATAAAAACAAATGATATAAAATTGTTATATTAACAAATTTGCAAATGTTACAATAAAAAAATGAATCAAATTCAGGGAATTGTTTTACATTTATGAACATATAACTGGTTGTTGTTGTTTTTCTGCATTTCTTTCCAGTCTCTTTTCAATTTGGTATTTTTTATTTCCTTTGAGTAAGCGTTCAATTAAAATAATTTTCAATAATTTTCTTGTTCTCCAACATCACAAATCTTGCAGAATTTCACAGCAACACTAGTTTATTAGTTAACTAACTACACATTTACTTTATGTGAATCTAACAAAACATTTGCTGTGACACAGAACATTGCTTCCTCTAATATGAGTCACTAGATGACTTGATTGGGTGAAACTCTTTCCACACTCGGTAGCACGGCTTCTCTCCAGTGTGAACTCGCTCGTGTGATTTCATGTTTCCAGAATGAGTGAAACTCTTGTTACAATATGAGCACTTGTAAGGTTTTTCTCCAGTATGAATTCTTTGGTGCAGTTTCAGATCATGAGATGTAGTAAAGCTCTTCCCACAGTCAAAGCACATATAATCTTTCACTTCATTGTGTGTTTTCTGGTGCAGTTTAAAACAGCTCAGCCTTGAAAAACTCTTTCCACAGAGAGAACACACATAAGGCTTCTCATCTGAATGAACTTTTAGGTGTGATTTTAGATTTGCTGATGAAATAAAATCTTTACCACACTGATCACAGTTAAATGGCCTTTCTCCAGAGTGAATGAGCAGATGAACACTGAGATTTGATGATTGAGAAAAACTCTTTCCACACTGAGTGCATGTATACGGTTTTTCTCCAGTGTGAATCCTCATGTGTGTGTTAAGGGTTTCTTTCTTTGTGAAACTCTTTCCACACTGAGTACAGTCGTACGGCTTCTCTCCAGTGTGAACTCGCTCGTGTGTTTTCAGGTTTCCAGCCTGAGTGAAACTCTTGTCACAATATGAGCACTTGTAAGGTTTTTCTCCAGTATGACTTCTTTGATGCAGTGTCAGATTACGAGATGTAGTAAAGCTCTTCCCACAGTCAAAGCACATATAATCTCTCACTTCATTGTGTGTTTTCTGGTGCCGTTTAAAGTTGCTCAGCCTTGAAAAACTCTTTCCACAGAGAGAACACACATGAGGCTTCTTATCTGAATGAACTTTCAGGTGTGATTTTAGATTTGCTGATGAAATAAAATCTTTACCACACTGATCACAGTTAAATGGCTTTTCTCCAGAGTGGATGAGCAGATGAACACTGAGAGCTGATGCTCGAGAAAAACTCTTTCCACACTGAGCGCATGTGTACGGTTTCTCTCCCGTGTGAATCCTCATGTGTGTGTTAAGGTGTCTTTTCTCTGAGAAACTCTTTCCACACTGAGTGCATGTACACAGTTTCTCTCCAGTGTGAATTCTCATGTGTGTGTGTTAAGGTGTCTTTTCTCTGAGAAACTCTTTCCACACTGAGTGCAGGTGTGCGTCTTTTTGGCTTTTGTTCTTTGAATTTTAAAGTTACGATGTTCCTTCTCCACAACATTCAGTTCTTTTCTTTGCTCTTTCACTCTCACCTGGTCTAAAATACACAGAAATACAGTTAGAATCAGTTTAAATGAACCCTTATTTAACAGCAGAAAACAACAGAGATCAGATCTTTCACTTGTTATTCTGTCATTCACTTGTTAACATAGTTAAAATTAGTTTGACAACTGCTATAAAAGGTTATGATCATTTAGATGTATTTCTCTATTATTTCATCCATATAATGCTATTTAATTCACATCTACCAAAGTATCGACAATGAAGCATCAAGAATGGACACCAACCTATTTGTTCCTCAGTATGTTCATGTTTTATTCTGGATGGTTCTGGATCACTCATGTCTTCAATCTCCTCTTTAATAAACTCCATCTTTAACAGTCACACAGATTTCAGCTGCTACTCCTAGAGTTCGTCCTTCTCTTGTAGGATGATGTGAATATCCCCAGTATTTATTGGTGAATTGTTGTGGGAGGGGCTTCACTGCAGGTGTGAACTGTGATCACTGTGTTTTTATCCAATCTGCATTTAAAAAGTACAGGGCCATCATGTTAAACTGAGCAGCTGAAAAACCTTTTTGTATGCAAAAGTTCCCTGTTTTCAGCTCATTATATGGTGATGTCTGAGATCTTCTGTAAATTGGCACATTATTTTTTTTATTGGTGTCAACAGGCTGAAACAAACTACAGCATCAACACATTTAACTTCAGTTCTTGTCTTTGCTCCTTATGTTGTTAAAGGGTTAGTTCACCCAAAAATAAAAATTCTGTCAGTATTTACTCACCCTCATGTTGTTCCAAACCTCTATGTGTTTATTTGTTCTGCTGAACACAAAGGAAGATATTTGGAAGAATGTTTTAATGAAACGGATCTCATTCCCCATTGACTACCAAAGTAGGAAAAAGTACATTTTCATTTTTGCGTGAACTAACCCTGTAAGAGCCTGGTATTGTTTCATTTTATGAACACATTCTTTTGGTTACTTACGGTAATTAAGGCACCTGGTGGCGGTGGAGGAAGTGAGACTATATCATCTTCTCACCTGTGGGGTTCGTGAAGGAAGGAGAGGGGGTGACGGGGGAAGTCTTATTTTTGTTGACCGCTGTAGAACACGTCGTTTGATGCTGTCTGTGTTTGGAGACCATTTCATGTGAAACAATTACTATGGATGGAATGTATTGGACATACAACCTTGTTCATTTTTAACACAACTAAATAAATCTACAAAACGCAATCTTTGGATTCAGGTTCATTTAAGCAAGCGCGTCTGGCAATAGTTTCCCCTACTCAGTCTCTCGGCCGACAAATTATTTTGGCTTTTGGATTGTCGCCCACAAACCCTTTAACATTAAGTGTACCAAAGGATAGTTTTGTGATCCTCTAGTTAAAGGTAAGCATTTCATTCTACCAAACTACATGCAAGTGCCAGCCTGGATTCCAGCCCGAACTCCGCCCACAAAATTTTTTGGTCGGGAAGTTCGGTGTGGACTCGATCCATTGAGGAGTAATTATGATCAGGAAAAAAATGTTTGCGCCAATCAAATTGCCAGGGCGGGCTTTATTCGATGATGGACAGATGATCTGCAGGGACATAATCATCACGTTATCAAAGAGCACGTCACTGGTTTCCCTCTAAGATGACTGCAGCTGAAGAATTGAGATGTATAGATTCCGCTGTCGCGTCTGTTGTAAAATGAATCGACAGCACATTAATTTTAGACAAACAGAAAACTGCAATCAATGCATTTGTCGATCGGAAAGAATTTTTTGCCGTCCTTCCTACATGATTCGGCAAAAGTGTAACTTATCAGCTGGCTCTGACGCTCGCTAAAAAGATGGGACGTAATGAAAAGCCTGTGGTCGTTCTGGGTTCTCCTTTGGTCGCACTCATGGAGGACCAAGTGAAAGAAGCAACACTAGTTATTTCACTTCTAAAATAAGAAAGTTCTGTTGTTGAAAACGTCTCCATTTACTATCGTAACCTCGGTTCCCTGAAAGGCAAGGAACGAGACATTACGGATGTCGTATATGGGAATTCCTCTCATCCTTCACTTCCGCTGAAATCGTATTGGCTAACGCCAGCACAAGCTGGCCAATTGACACAAACATGCAAATACTGAAACACCGTAGCAGTAAAAGCAGCAACGTCAATTCCCATCAGAATCGAAAAAAAAGGCTAAATCAATAGCGGACACGGCGGCAAGCGTAATGTCTCACTCCTTGCCTTTCAGGGAACCGAGGTTACGATAGTAACCGGAGACGTTCCCTATCAAGGCTACGGAACTCAACATTACGGATGTTGTATTTGGGAACTGTATAGAATCCCGCCGTGGCAGATAAACCACTGAAAAGCGACTCCATACAATCCCGCCCCCCAGAATGCAAGCATCTGATAGGCCGAGATTGACCAATAGCGAAGCTCTAGCCTCAGATAGGTCAAAGGTGACCAATCACAGCTCACAAAAACACTGTCAGAATTTGCATATCCCGAGCAGAGTTACCTGGGGGTTTGCACTGAACAGGGCAACAACAACAACAGTAAAGGAGTCAGCGCAAGTGGTGACACAGAAGCACGCAATAACACAGAACAACTCATATGCAAGCGTAGAGCAGCTCAATGCAGTGCAGGCATATCAACTCACCGAAAGTACCTGAGACGCTACAGAGGGTATATCCAACTTGTAAAACTTGGCAAACATGTTCTGAGAAGACCAGCCAGCTGCAAAACATAAATCTTGAATAGACATACACTCAGTCCAAGCCCATGAGGAGGCAGTCGCCCTTGTCGAATGAACTCTGACATTAATCGGGTATTTGCGCCCCTGGCAATCATAAGCCAAAACAATAGCGTCCACAATCCAGTGAAAGCCTCTGTTTAGAGACTCCCCGTCCCTTGTTGCATCCACCAAAGCACACAAACAGCTGGTCAGATTGTCGAAAAGCGGCCGGCTAGAAATGTATTCACGGAGCACTCTGACTGGGCAAACAGCACTCTGAGCATCCGCACCCAGGGAGGATGAAGGTTCAGCTGATAGGGCAGGTAGAGAAACAATCTGCGCCCTGAACAGGGTATTGAGCGACTTAGGCTACGTTCACACTGCAGGCTGAAACGACCTAATTCCGATTTTTTTGCCCCCATGCGACCTGTATCTGATTTTTTCATGACAGTCTGAACGACACAGATCCGATCTTTTCAAATGCGACCCAGGCCACTTGGGTATGTGGTCTAAATCCGATATGTATCCGATCTTTTGAAATGCGACTTCAATCCGAACGGCCAAGTCACATATATCCGACCCGCACGTCATTGCAAGCACCTGTAGCCAGCCAATACACGCTAACTCCAACGCGTTTCCTCACTGTTATGGGCCACTGCAGACGTGTCTCTTCCCCAGTGTTGTGCCTGAACGCGTTCAATGAATGATAGTGCATGAACGCGTTCATATTTTCGCGTATCCACGTTCGCCCGAAATAAACATACTGTATTACTGCCTGATGAACATTACTGTGAACACGTTCATTCTGGTGTATGTGAACGTGCGCTCTCTGTCAGTATAACTTTGTACAGTAGGGTGCCAGATATAGAGCCTTCCAAGCGAAAACCTGGCTAAAACACATGTGAACATGCCTTAAAATGTAGCGAATAACCACCCAATCTGGCAACACCGCGGCCGCCGGTGACAAAGCAAGGAGCGCCGCGGACACGCACTATCAATTAAACGGGTTTTATGACGAGGTCGGTGAGGATCGGAAAAATCTTACATTTATGTGCAAACTGCCCGTCGATAAAATAATTATTGTCTGTGTTTGTATATGGGCTGTGGAAATAATAATAATAAAACAAAAGCTCGCAACATATGAAAAAAAAGAACTATTCTGCAAACAACAAGTGACGTCTTGGACCGTTGATTACTCTTCTGCGCATGCGGGTCACTTCTGGGTCATTTCACGTTCACACAGGAGATCACAAAAGGTCGCATTTAATTGGAAATGTCAACGGCCTTGCAAAAAAATCGCATTTTTTCAAAAAATCGGAATTGAGCATTAAGCCCTGCAGTGTGAACGTAGCCTTAGGAACATAACCAGGCCTCGGTCTGAGAGTCACATTACAGTTCCCCGGACCAAAGCGAATACAATCTTCACTGACGGAGAAAGCCTGTAAACCCACAACTCGCTTCGCTGTAGCGAGGGCGAGAAGCAGCGCCGTCTTAAGATCTGTTCCATCAGCCGCTGGAAAGACGCTGCTGCATTTTTGAGGCCAAAAAGAAGACATAAGAAATAATTTAGCCCTGAAGCTGTGACGAATGCCATCTTTTGTACACTTGCAGGATCCATTTCGACTTGCCAATAACCACTCTTTAAATCCAACGTGGTAAACACTTTGGCTCCTTGGAGAGAATCCAGAATGTCTGTGATTTGAGGCAATGGGTATGCTTCAAGGTGTGTCTTTGTATTCAGACCTCGGTAATCAATGCATAACCTAGATCCTTTACCTTTTTTCTCTACTACTACCACCGCTGAGGGTCATGGAGATATAGAAGGTTTGATGATTTTTAATTGAAGTAACTCCTTAATTTGCTCTTCAATAAAATCATTCGAAACCCTGTATGGTCTCTTTCTTATAGACAGTTTATCAATTGTTTTAATCTCATGCTTGATCAGGCTTGTGCATCCTAGATTTATGGTACATGCTGAAGGCCAATCATACAAGAGAGCTTTCAATTGACTCTTTACCTTGACTGCGGCATGAGAGTTTTCAACAACTTCGACTTCTCATCGCACACCAACTGAACTTCTCCTTGAACAGCATAAAATTGTACAACAGGGTGCTCTTGCATTTTATCAAAACACATAGGATGACTAGAGTTACTATCAGGCAGAGATATACGCGAGGCATTAAAATCAATGGTGACCTTGCCTTCTTTAAGGAAATTCAAACCTAAAATGATAGGCACTGCCATATCTTCACCATTCATCACATAGAATGTGACCTCATATTTTGATCCGTACATCTCACATTCCCGGCTACTTTACCCTGAGCTTTTTGACTCTGGCCATTAGCCAGCATGAACGTCTGAGCGCTTCTGGGGTGCGTTTCCCGTACAACGACGTAGTTTTCTGATTCACTACCATAGTACGATGCATCGTTGGACAAATCAACTAGCTAGTCATGACTGTTTCCCGAAACCCACTGTCGCAAAGTATCGTTCAACCACGTTGGTTTCGCACGTGGTGGAGTAATAATACTTTTAATGAAACTGTTTGAGATCCAATTAACGCTAGATTTGTTTTATATAAATTACAGCCATGTCATCTGAGGAATAATTCTAATTGTTCTCAGCTGTTTTGCTTTATTACCAGACTCAATATTTGGCTCGTTCTTACATAGTAGAGCACGTTCGCACATGCGCACTCTTCAAACACGTTACTTCCAATCTTTTGACAAACTAAAAGACGTAAATTCCATTTGTATGTATTCTAAATAAAAGACACCGGTTGTACTGAATGTCAGCTTGCTTATTTTGCTCAAGATAAGGATTTATTACCTCCAAATGTCATGCAATATAGAAATGATGCCTCTAACCACAGGTCGAGAGCTGTCGTTCAAACCACACAACTTTGCGATGCTGTTTGCGAATGTTCGTTGGAACGATGGTTTCGGGAAACACCGACTCGTTGAACTATGCTGATAACGACGGAACTTGCGACCATAGTTGGCAAACTATGCTTTCGGGAAACACACCCCTGGTCAAAAGCTCATCCTTTCTCTTTAGTCTCCACCATACTTTTTTCGGCATCAAAGAAAAAGTGCTTCCTGTATCAATCACAGCGTTAAAGTGTGATTTGAGTGATTTAAAACCAAGGGCGCCTGCAGTACATTATTACACTGTGAGCTATAAGGAAGATCAATTTTTGTCTTTTTCCACCAGCAGAACTCTTCTTCTGTTCCTCACCTTTCTCTTGACTCCATCTTCTCTTATTCTCAGTCCAGTCCTTCTCAATTTGGGTGCCGAGGCGAACCAACTCATCAATAGTTTTCACCGTTCCCCTCAACAGTGACTCCAACCACCGATTGCAGTTCCTCAATGTTGCCTGCACTAATTCGGTTTCAGACAACACAGGGTTAATCTTTAATGACATCGCTCTATAGTTGGAAGCAAAGTCTCTCACAGATTCGTTGACCCTCTGTCGATAATTTGCCAATTTCTGGGCAGCTACTTCCTTGTGGTCTTCATTCAAAATGAAAACAGGAATTTTTCTTTGAATGAATCTCAATCTCTTATATACCGTTTCTCTGCTCTCCACCAGTTCCCTTAAGACTCATGGATAACGCTGCCAACACCTCTTCGTGGGACATTGGTCTAAATTCATTATACTCTTCAAAGCGATCTATAAATTCAATGGGCTCTTCTGAATTCAAATTACTAAAGGTAGGTAAATCCATTTTAACAGAAGGCAGATGAGATGTAGAAGAAGGATCTGTTACTTGCCTCGTCGTATCTTGTGGTATAGATGTTATTCGATCTGCGTCATCAATGTTTGCGGCGGCCATATTGTTGACATAGAAACCACGGCAACTGTCAGTCTGTCAATTGACAAGCGAGGTAGCGTCGGTATTATCCATGGCATTATCACTGTTTTTTTTTTAAACTGCGTGATGGTGTGTTGTGTAATATATGGCTGTTCTAACAACAGCAATAAGAACCCCGGAGTTAGTTTTTATGCGATAAGTTGTCAGAAAACGTGAAGGGAAGGAGACAGAGTTGAGCCAGCGCAGGAGAGGCTAGCTAGGATAAATAGGCAAGGCAAGGCAGGCAAGGCAAGTTTATTTATATAGCACATTTCATACACAATGGCAATTCAAAGTGCTTTACATAGAAGAAATTAAAATAATCAAAAGAAATCAGAATAATTAAAACAGTTTAGAATAAAAAAATAAGAAATAATGAAAAATAAAAATTATGATAAAAATAAAATACAGTAAATTAAAACAATTTAGAATAAAATGAAGTGCAGTAACAGTCGGACGAACAGTGGCACAGTGCTCATTCAGTAAATGCACAGCTAAACAGATGTGTTTTGAGTCTGGATTTGAATGTGACTACTGTAGGAGCACACCTGATCTCTTCTGGAAGCTGGTTCCAGCTGCGGCTGGCATAATAGCTAAAAGCAGACTCTCCATGCTTAGAGTGAACCCTTGGTATTTCTAGCTGATGTGATCCTAATGATCTGAGTGATCTGTTGGGTTTATATTCAGTGAGCATATCTGCAATATATTGAGGTCCTAACCCATTAAATGATTTATATACCAGTAATAATACTTTAAAATCAATCCTAAATGTAACTGGGAGCCAGTGTAAAGACCTGAGGACTGGTGTGATATGTTCATATTTTCTGGTCCTGCTCAGAATCCTGGCAGCAGCGTTCTGTATGAGCTGCAACTGTCTTATGTTCTTTTTAGGAAGGCCAGTGAGGAGGCCATTACAGTAAAAAAGCATGCACAAGTTTCTCTAAGTCTTGACTGGAAACAAAGCATCTAATTCTTGAAATATTTTTCAGATGATAGTATGCTGATTTAGTTATTGCTTTGACATGACTATTGAAACTAAGGTCTGACTCTAGTGACA
The DNA here is from genome assembly GCF_016745375.1 of Pimephales promelas. The sequence continues at coordinate 111,531 of NW_024121488.1, forward strand.
CACCAAGATTCCTGACTTGATTTTTAGTTGTTAGACCCCTAGCGTCAAGGTATGCATTCACCTTGAGAACTTCATCTTTGTTTCCAAATGCAATAACTTCAGTTTTGTCTTTGTTTAACTGCAGAAAGTTTTGACACATCCAACCGTTTACTTCATCAATGCATTTGCACAGGGAGTTAATCGGGCTGTAGTCGTTAGGCGATAGGGCTAAGTAGAGCTGTGTGTCGTCTGCATAGCTGTGGTAGGCTATTTGGTTCTTTTTCATTATTTGGCTCATTGGGAGCATATACAGGTTGAATAGGAGTGGCGCAAGAATCGAGCCCTGAGGGACTCCGCAAGTCATGGATGTCCACTCAGACTTATGTTCTCCCATACTCACAAAATAACCTCTCCCTTCTAAGTATGACCTGAACCATTTTAGGACTATCCCAGAAAGCCCCACCCAGTTTTCCAGCCTGTCAAGAAGTATGTTGTGATCAACAGTGTCAAATGCAGCACTGAGGTCGAGTAGTACCAACACGGATAATTTGCCTGTATCAGTATTTAAGCGAATGTCGTTTATTATCTTTATGAGAGCTGTCTCCGTGCTGTGATGCGATCGGAAACCAGATTGAAAATTGTCAAAATATCCATTTGAGCTTAAGAATTTGTTCAGCTGATTGAAGACAACCTTTTCAATGATCTTGCCTATGAAAGGAAGATTTGAGATCGGTCTATAATTGCTCAAGATGGTCTTATCCAGATTGCTCTTTTTCAGGAGGGGCTTGACAACTGCAGTTTTCAGGGAGTTCGGAAAATTCCCAGAGCGAAGTGAGGCATTTACAACTTCTAGGAGATCTGCTTCTAAACAGTTTAACACACTTTTGAAAAAAGATGTGGGAAGTGTGTCAAGGGCGCAGTTTGATGTTTTAAGGTGCTGTACGGTTTCTACCAAAATTGTGTCATCAATTTCTTCGAAATCAGACATAGTAACTACTTTCTCAGGTTGTGGTCTGATCTGCCTGACCCCAGAGCAACTCAAGGATGTGCTGATCACCTTTCTGATGTTATTGATTTTCTCAGAGAAGAAAGAAGCAAACTCACTGCACTTGCTGTCTGAGAGCCTTTCTATGGGAATCTGGCTCGGGGGGTTTGTCAGTCTCTCTACAGTAGCAAAAAGAGTGCGTGTGTTGTTTATATTGCTGTTTATAATATTTGAGAAGAAAGTCTGTCTGGCTTTGCCTAGTTCCCCATTGAAAGCGTGGATGCTGTCTTTGTAGATGTTGTAATGGACTACAAGTTTTGTCTTCCGCCACATGCGTTCTGCTTTTCTGCATTGTCTTTTCATATTTTGCACAGCTGTTGAGTTTCTCCAAGGTGCTTTTTGTCTGCCACTATTCTTCCTGACTTTAACAGGAGCAATATCATCAATTACACTCTTAACTTTTAAGTGAAAAGAATCAAGGAGAAAATCAACAGAGTCAGCAGATATGCTTGGTTTTAAAGATATAGCCTTCATAAATAGCACACCAGTGTTCTCATTTAAGCATCTCTTCTTGACAGACACAGCTCTAGCTTCAACGGCAGGAGAGATTAATATATCAAAGAAAATACAGAAATGATCAGACAGTGCTACATCCTTAATAACGATCGATGAGATGTTTAAACCCGTACTGATAAGTAAATCTAGAGTGTGTCCACGATTGTGTGTGGGACCGTGTACATGCTGTGTCAGATCAAAAGTTTTTAAAACAGTTTTGATTTCTTTTGCCATATTGTTTTCTGCGTTATCTATGTGAATGTTAAAATCTCCAGCAATGGCAAAACAGTCAAACTCAGAGGCAATTTTTGATAGCAATTCAGTAAAATCCTCAGCAAAGGCTGGAGAGTATTTTGGAGGCCTGTAAACAATGATGAGTAAAATACGTGGAGCACCTTTTAACACAATACCCAGATATTCAAAAGAGGGGTAATTGCCAAATGATATTTGCTTACATTGATAAACATCTTTAAAAAGAACAGCTAAGCCGCCACCTCTCTTACCCGCTCTGCAGACACTCATATAAGTAAAGTTAGGAGGGGATGTTTCGTTTAGGACCGTTGCACTACAGCTGTCTTCTAGCCAAGTTTCAGTTAGAAACATGAAGTCCAGGTTGTGTGTGGTTATTAAGTCATTGACTAGAAGTGATTTATTTTTAATGGAGCGGATGTTTAAAAGTGCTAACTTTATAGTCTTACTTTTTGTCCCCACAGCAGTCTTAGTTTGGCGTGTAATGGGCACCAGATTAGATGGGTTTGCTGTACGGCTGTTGAAGGCCTTAGATTTTCTATCATGTAAATGAACAGCAATAGAGAAAGATTCAGGCACACTGGGTTCCCGCTTGTTCTGTAAACATTTGATAAAGTTATTGTTTTCATAGCAAGGAACCGAGATATTTCACTTAGAGCTGGTATCAGTTGTTTTTTGTTTTTGGCCTCGAGCCGATGGGGGAGGCTGTGGGCCCTGGCGCTGTGGCAGAGGCCGAAGAGCTCTCCGAGGAGGGGGAGGGGGAGGGCGAGCTGGGCCCGAAAGCTTTGGGGGTTTTGGGGGTTTTGGGGCCTGCCGTTTTTTGGTTGGAATCTGGGGGCTTGCAGCAAAAGAGTGTGATAGTTTGGTTCCAGCAGACACCAGTTGTTCCATTTTCTCTGAGAAGCACAGAAGTGAAATAGGCTAAACTTTCAGCCAACCCCCCACAGAAAAGTCTGTTCCCATCATTTTACCACAGGTTTCACACATAATCCGTGTGCAATGCGTGTGCGGTGTGTATATGGTACAGAAGCAGGACACGCTATAGTGCTTTATATGCTGCGTTTGCAGTGCGTAACTGATCCCCGGTACACCCCAGTACTCACTATTTTTATTTTAACACATACTCACTATTTCAACAACGTAAGCCAATTATTTCATGTATTACTTCTATATATTAAGTTGCTAAAGCAAGTGGTCAAATATGTAACCATGTACTTGTATTAAAATCGCAAACATTTTAAATGAAAACTTAAAATTCACAAAAACAACAGACTCTCATGCCTTTTCTTTTGCATTTACATTTTAATACAACAAATCTTACATGTCACAATAACTTGTTTTTCCACCTCCACGAATGAGACGATTGTCGTTCATTATGTTGTCTTGTTGAGGTAAATTGTAGTATACGGATACTGTATGAACGAGATAGTTATAAATATCCGGATAAGTTACGGCTGGCAATAAGGACGGATCTTTACTTAATGCTATTATTTGATGTGGGTCCACATCAATCAAGCTTATCTTCTCTTGATACCGACAAGATGCAGGCTACTGCTCCCCTCAACTCAAATCTGCACCCGGCTAGGGGCAGCAGGACAGATGTCATGTCAACAAAATGGCCGCGGTTAGCTACTTCCGGTGTTTGCGAATAAGGTCTATTGAAATAATCTTAGAGGGTGCGTGAAATTTTCGTTGAGAAATATCTGTGCTGAAATGAACAGGAGTTCACATGACCGGTTGGATTGTCTTGAACCGCTGGTTATCCCGTTGTTTCAGACGATCCACCATGCCTTTAGCTAGATCATAAATTTTACCATAGCATTGTTGGTGAATTCGATCTGTCTCTCTTTTAAGGCAATAATTAATTCTTTCTTCATATTCTCTCAGTTTCAGGCTCAATGTCTGAAGTCGCCGATTCTGTGTTTAAGTATACAAATCATTCGTTGGACACTTTCATTACTGCCGACTTGTAACTCTTCTTCTTGGAAATCCAGAGGCGGAGGAGGTAAGGGTAATTCACCAGTTTTGTCATGTTCAATTCTCTGGTCTGGTGACTCAGTTCTACCTTCTCTTTCTTCCTCTAAGTATAATTTGCTAAAAGTATCCATCAAAGTTGACACCGGATCCCTACGATGAAGGAAAGCTTCATCAGAATAATCAATGATATGCTATATTTCTTCCATTGCAAATGGTTGTTAGGAATATTTGTTTGTGAAGGGCTTTCAGTACCGTCAATTTTTTTTCCTGTGAGTCCCTGTTCGGGCGCCATCTGTAACACTCCCTTAATTTGAGATGATACATCTGAGGAACAAATAAATCAACCATGCAGTCTTTGTCTTTGAGCATCACGGAGAGTCAACAATAACTTATACACTTATCCTGATTAATCAGAGTTAGATGACTAAGCCAATGATGAAGATGAGATGAATGAGGTCCAAACAGCTATTCGAGAGTGATGCAATGTTATTTTCCTGTAATCCAAATGAGTGTGAAATGGAGATAAGCAGCCTTGTAGATCTGTAGCACCAAACTCACATGGCTTATGGAAAAACACGTTGTAAATGGTGATGAGATAAGAAGACCTCATTGAGCATGGACCAACAAAAGGTATCAAACAACCTCCAATCAAATATCCCAACTGTCCAAAAAGTCTTTGTTTGAGCGTAAACCTAAACAGTTCTCAAACAGGACTTATGATAATGAGTTCAACCATGCGGTTTCCCTCTACCAAAACACAACTCACTTGCTGCTGCTGCTTCTGCTTCTTCTTCTTCTTCTTCTTCTTCTTTTCCGTTTTATGGCAGATTGCAACCATGACTTTTAAAGGTGGATACCACCACAGTGTATCAGACTATATAGCATGAACTATTCGTTGGAACTACTTTGTATTAATTAAAAAAAAAAAAAAACCTAGATCCTCTTATATATTCCTATGTTTTTCAAATATTGTATAACTGCTTTCTGTGTATCCTTTTCTCCTGTTGTGCCTAATAAACCTTTGAGGTTCCGTCTTCCTTCCTGCCTTACTTATCTTTTGTTTTAGCGTTATCCTATCATCTCTATTTCTTACAATGTATTAATTCATGTTCTACATCTTCCTCGGATCTACATTCCAAACATTTATCTGATAGACTTTTGCCCATTAAGAACAATGTTTTATTTAACCATGTGTGGTCAAATCTCAGCCTTCTTAAAACGCTCTCACTTCAATTCACCCTCTGTATCTTAATAGATTTTTTTCAAGTTGTAATATTGCCTTCCACTTTTATCCATATCCCACCTATCCTGCCATTTCTTTATCATTTATTTTTTTGATTATTGCCTTAGCTTCTCCTTTTCCAATGGGTATATTTATGACATTGTGCATCCTGATTGATTTTTTAGCTTTTTTATCTGCTCCCTCATTCCCTTTTATACCTACATGGCTAGGTACCCAACAGAATCTCATGTCTATCCCTAGTCTCTGTAATCCAAATAGACTTTGTTGGATTTCGAGCATTAAATCTTCTCTATCAGATTTCATGTTTTGAATACTATAAAGGGCTGCTGCAGAAACAACACAACACACTACTCTGTCTGGTTTTACTTCCTCAACCCACTGCAGTCCTACAATAATCGCCATCATCTCTGCTGTATATAGAATAATATATATAGAATAATATACAATAATCGCATCATCTCTGCGCCCCTCCCGCCCCCCCCTGTTCCAACGTCTATGATTACACGCAGAAGACAATATTCCTCCGCCCAGGCGAGCAACCACCAAGAAAAGGTGTTAACACCAATTCTCGCCCAGGACAACTGGAAACTGCTAGGGACTGGAAGATGCTGGCTGATAATAATAATAATTAATAATAATTCATTACATTTATATTGCGCTTTGCTAGACACTCAAAGCGCTTCATATAGGGGGGGAATCTCCTCAACCACCACCAATGTGCAGCATCCACCTGGATGATGCGACGGCAGCCATATTGCACCAGAACGCTCACCACACACCAGCTTACTGGTGGAGAGAAGACAGTGATGAAGCCAATTGGTATATATGGGGATGATTAGGAGGCCATGATGGACAGAGGCCATTGGGCAAATTTGGCCAGGATGCCAGGGTTACACCCCTACTCTCTCGAAAGACATCCAGGGATTTTTTATGACCACAGAGAGTCAGGGCCTCGGTTTAACGTCTCATCCGAAGGACGGTACTCTTTTGACAGCATAGTGTCCCCATCACTTTACTGGGGCGTTAGGACCCACACAGACCACAGGGTGAGCACCCCCTGCTGGACTCACTAACACCTCTTCCAGCAGCAACCTGGTTTTCTCAGAAGGTCTCCCATCCAGGTACTAACCAGGCTCAGCCCTGCTTAGCTTAAGTGGGCAACCAGTCTTGGGCTATAGGCTGATATGGCTGCTGATTTTGATCAACGGCTTATTTTTCCACCTGAGATTTGCTACCACTAACTTACGACCAGATATTGTTTTGTGGTCTGGATCAGCACGCATTGTTCAGCTGATAGAGCTAACAGTGCCATGGGAGGAAGCGGTAGATAAAGCATATGAGAGGAAGAAATTGCAGTATGCTCATCTGGCACTGAGGCAGAGCAGCGAGGATGGAGAGTCCAAGTTTATCCAGTGGAAGTGGGTTGTCAAGGTTTTGTGGCACACTCTACAACCCGGCTCCTCAGAGACGTCGGATTCAGTGGCCAAGAGTCGCGTCGCACGGTAAAGAACTTATCTGAAGCAGCAGAAAGGAGCAGTAACTGGCTGTGGTTGAGATGGAAAGATTCTAGCTTGCTATGTACAGGCCGCCATGCTACGGTTTCGTAGAATTTTTGAAGAGTCTGTTTAGGTTGCACTGAAATTACAGTCATTACGCTCCTGTGTACATTGTTTGAATGACGGTGGTTGGCCAGATATTGTGGTTTGCGGTAGGTGGTATGCCATACAGAACCGTTTGCCACTGAAACTGCTTTATAACGCACCAGTGGGGCTCGACAGCCATTATCAAACGGGTTAGCGCGTATGGTTGTGTTGCGCGTGATTGTGGTTAGGTCTCTGTAGGGGTCAGTAAGCTGGGCTGAGTTGAGTGGGGGACGGAGGGGGGTGACTCTGGAACGCCAGGGTCACTGTCGAGCCCTCTTGAGGTGTCGTGGGCTAGTCGGCGATAGACTGAGGACGGAAGGTGCCCACTTGAAGACCCTAGAGATGTCCCCTACTCGGCTCAATCCAGACGGGTGTCGTGGTGATTGTGGTTAGGTCTCTGTAGGGGTCAGTAAGCTGGGCTGAGTTGAGTGGGGGACGGAGGGGGGTGACTCTGGGACGCCAGGGTCACTGTCGAGCCCTCTTGAGGTGTCGTGGGCTAGTCGGCGAAAGACTGAGGACGGAAGGTGCCCACTTGAAGACCCTAGAGATGTCCCCTACTCGGCTCAATCCAGACGGGTGTCGTGGTGGTCCACTAGTGAGACCACACTGTAGTTGTAGCCGTCGTGTGTGCTGACGCTGCAAGTACACACGACGTTAACGTTGTCCGTTAACGCCGGACAGAAGGGGAGTCATACCACCATATGGAAAGAAGTGTAAATGGATGGAGAAGCATAGTTTACTGTAAAGCTACGTCTTAGCTTAACTTGGTGAAAGCCAAGTATAAATCAGCATGAAGTTTTAACATCTACTCTCGTGTAATGGAAATTAAATAATTTTTTGCCACAACATCTCCTTATTTGTAAGTTGCCTTGGATAAAAGCGCCTGCTAAATGATTAAATGTAAATGGACATGGCAAACAAAAATATTCCAGCCATCCCCTTCCTTTGAACCAACTATACAGCAAAATGAACATTTTCTGCCAATGAACAGTCGACCTGGGTACGTTTGTAAGCAGAACTGGGGTCTCATTTATAAAGCTGAGCGCAGGATTCTTATTAAATATGTGCCCGAAAGCCAAAAATGGCGCACGTCAAAACATATTCAGATTTTAAAGAAACTTGCATACACCAGAACCAGCTTTAAATTCCCTAGTCAGCGGAATATTGTGCGCACATGCATCTCATCCCCGAAAAAACAAAACAAAAAAAAACAGTGATTGAACTTACAACACCTAGTTCTCTTATGAGAGGTTCTCTCGTACTGCTTAATTATCCTTTGAATTATTATTGAATTGAATTATTTTACAAATAATTTGAATTATTGTAAAACGTGTTGTGGCAGCATGCAGACATAGGCAAGGCAGCTTGCATGCCTATTGTCCTGCAGCAACTGCAGCAGCCTATGGAGAGAGACACTTTGGTGACGGTCCAATGGGGGCGCTTCACGCCCACTGCGTCACCCTCCCACCGAAGCGGGTGTGGCCTAGCCCTATAAATTTAGCTTGATGGGCTGATATAATCAGATTTTCCTCTCGCATCGCTGGATCCAGAGTGAGAAGCCGCGACGTTGACAAAGCCTTTCTACGGGACAAGCCTCTGCATCTGAAGTCGCTGGCCTTCATCCCGCCGCCTTCAGTCCCCATTCCTGCTACACTATCTGTCACAAGAACAGGGCAGAAGCAAACGCAAGTTTTTACTCTTTCATTTTGGTCAGAAGACACAAAGATAAACTCAGAGAACACAGCAGATGGTGGCGCAGGGACTAGGTGATCAGCGTGCAGGTGAACATCCAGACGAGACGGCACACGAAGACACCGAACTCGAATCAGACCAGGACTGCAGACAGGACCACGAAGCACAACACTGAGGACGCCAAACAAATGATCTGACAAAGAGAGGAGATTGTGATGAGTCTTTATAGAGAGGTGAATTGGCAGCAGCTGGTGCTGATAATGAGATCAGCCAGTGAGCTGATCAGCCGGACGAGCGGTAACGCCCACTCACACACGCTCATACACACAGAACAACAATAACACGAGACATGAAGAAAACAGAGAATTCATGAATCGTGACACTATCTGGTGTCCATATCCTTTTACACTCTGCAAAGTGTATGCTCGCTGTCGTGACTCACACTCTCTCTCTTTGTCTAAAAGAGCAGAAACTTTTTAAAGATGCTTCGTTCCTGTGGCTCATGCCGAACCGCACTCAGCAACTGGGACCGACATTTCATCTGCGTTTTCATCTGCGATTATGCAGCTCACGCGCTCGCTGACGGTGGCTGCCATCATTGCCGACTGTTGCCATGGTGACTCCATAGACAGCAAAATTAATGGACAGAGCGATCTCATTGGAACTCCATTGAGACGATTGAAGCCCGTTTTAGGAGATTTTTTTAGCACTTCTGTCCCTGACGCGCAGACTCAAACCATAGACAGTAAAAGAAATGGACAGAGCGATCTCATTGGAACTCCATTGAGACGATTGAAGCCCGTTTTTGGCGATATTTTAGCACTTCCGTCCCTGATGCGCAGACTCAAACAGAGCTTGACTACGTAGATGTGACGTGAGTGACCCGTCTGTCTTCTAGTGCTGTGGCATGAGAAATCTGAATCATTCCCTTCCGAAACACGCAGAGGCGGAGAGTGTGAATAGGAGCTGTCCATGAGCTAGGAGCAGGAGACAATTTTGCTAGGTATTCTGATTAATTATTTTGTCATTTTGCCTCCACGTTTCCCCGATTGCGCACAAGCTTCTTCTCATGTCCATACGGTAATCTCTCTACTGTGCGACAGAGTCGCGTGGGTATGACGCAATCGTTAGCTTACTTTCACTAAAACTGCTTCTACGGGGCCATAACATAAGCTACAAGGTAATGGAGCATTTTATACATCGTCGTGTTTCTTTAGAAATAAATAAAGGACAAATGGGGTCTTCAAATGCCTCAGATGTAAAGATATTCTCTGTCAAAGTGACGCAAAAATGAATGGGAGTCAATGGGAATGCTAACGCAAGTGAAGTTCTGCTACAAGATGTCAGCTCCCGTGAGGCTTCAACTTCCGGTCGATGGATTACCCCCTTGGGTGACTCTGAGGACTCGTCTGGCATTTTTTCTCCGAGTCTGCACTTCCGCCCACTGTAGTGGCGTGTCGTAAAACCGCCATACTCAGCGGGTCCCCGCCAGCTTAACCAGCTTAACTCGAGTCGCTCACTGACGGACAACAGACGTCGCTTCCGCCATTAATGTCTATGAGATAGCTGCATCTGTAGAGAAGGTCAGCTGCTCTATCCTGGCGTCGGGCAGTGAGGATTGGGTGAGCTCTCTGGACCTCCCCCCTTCTGCCCGCGAGTCAACCGTGGCTTCAAACCAGCATCAAAACCACGGCTAGCTTTATATTATAAGAAAGCTACCACGACCCACGTTTGCATGCATCACCGGCGAAATGAGGAAAGACTGTGAGGCCAGACCAATCTCCATTTCTCAAAAATTTCTCTTCTCCTCTTAGTTTGAGTGGCCTAAAATGTCAATATGGCATCAATGAGTCTGCTGTGCTGTACAACACGTACGCCTGAAATCAAACGTCGACACACACAAAACTGTGATGACGCTCTCTCTGCTAGAGCTAATTTAAGCTTATGCTGTTTCCCCCTGTTGCTTAGTGGCGAAACTCAAAGCCTTCAAAGCGCGAGAGACCCATGTTCAGTCCCGGCTCTCGCAGCAGACAAAATGTAGTCTTGTTGCGGCCAGCTTCCACCGAAAATTTTTGCTTGTTCAGTTCCAGAAAATGCAACTGTTCTAGTCGGTATTACGGCCCATTTGCCTCTAGCCTGGTTCAACCAGACTCTAGTTCACTTCATTTCCACATAGAGTCTGGAACCGCTCCATTGAAAAACGTTTCCTTCCTTGTAGGCGGGTTCACTATTAAAGTTCAAATCTATTGGATCTGCCCAAAGTCACTCACGATCTGCTATAGCCAATCGCTAATGGGGTGTCGTACGTATGTCACGCGTCCGAATGATCAGAGGATTATGTTTACAATAGGATTTCAGTCAACGAGCGCCGCAGGTTTTGTTAATCTAGGAACAATTATTAATTCGAAATGTATATTTGACACGAAGGACAGTGATATATTCATTCAATGGTGGAAGCTGTGTCTAATCATTACAAATACGCCGCTGTGGTCGTTTTCTGATCTGCCGCAAATGCTGTAGCAGCTACAGTGAATGATCAGTCTTGTCTCTATCTGCAGATGTGTAATAAACAACAAATTTTCATATTATGTCTTATTGTTTCTTAATTACGGTCTTCAAAGTATGTGTTTGTACATTTTTATGTGGCATTTATTTTTTTTAGTAAAAAAAATCAACCATTGCCATCTAAAACTGAAAATCAAATATCTTCAAAGTATGGTTTTTCACATTTTTATTTATGACAATTATTTATTTTTTTAAATCACAACCAATTTGTATGATTTACAACATGTAAAACTGACACACCAACCTCCTGCACGAGTGCACAAAGGGCCTCAAAATGTTCTATTCATCACAAGAATCAGTAAATATACAGTTGGGAATATGAGCGACTGACATGACTCCTGAGCGGATCTTCAACCATAGTTTAGCAGCCAGGACTCGGGCTTCCGAACACCGCGAACACCAGGCTAAACCGTCCGTCCAAAATGTCACGGTCATCGTGCACGAACTGCCCAGCACAAACTTCCAAACCTTCTGCCTCCTTCACTTGGTCCTCAGTTGTGCAACAAGAGGTGAGACGATAACAATCCGGCTTTAAATTCTGTATATTCGGCAGTTTCTTTTCCAACAACGGACCGAATAGCTTTTCTCACGTCTTTCTCCGCTGCCATTACTGAACTCAAACTGACGCGCTTACATCAACGTCATCTTTCTCAGCCACTCCCTCTATTCGCTGATTGGTCCTACAAAAAATTGGTTTCTGGAAACCTAAGGATATGGAGCGATCCCAGACGTAGTACAGAAGTAAAATGAAATTGAGCGGAAGTGCGTAGGAGGGCGCAGCCAGGCTAATTTGCCTCCAAACAAATGACGTTTCCACGGCGACCCAGAAAAATCATATAGACCTTATGCACCAGAGAAACGTGGGCGCCGTCATCTTTAGAGTATTGTCTTTGAACTTCCGGTTCTGTATATTTCTATGGGATCGCTGTCGAGGAGTAATTAGCTGGTGAAGTCGATTTACTTATTGTAGAGTTAACAAAAGTTATCACGAGCATTGTAATGTTTATCATAAGCATTGTAAAGCAGATGTCTTAAAAAATGTCGAACGGGAATTTTTTTACGAGCAGTTCATTCACACCTATGCAAGATCGCTGTGGAAATACAGACCGGAAGTCAAAAGACAACGAGCGCAGAGCTGAAAAGGGGCGGGGCTACATCAGGTCTATAAGCAGTGTATTTTCTTTTATTCCGTCCACAGCCCAGTGTTGCACACAAACACAGCCCGCCTCGGTTACAGGGCTCGCACGAAATCGACTCATGTCAATTGTGTGTTAAAATGTAGTGAGTGTGCCCACCACGACCCAGTGCCCACAAACACTGCATGTTCCACGATTTCTGTAAAACGTAACCAACACACGTACAGTCAGAAATGTACATAGAAAAATACATTTACCGGTAGTTAATCATGTATTAATTTAGGGCTTAACATATCGCCGGCATTGAGTCGTCTCTACACAGGTGTTGGGGCATCTGAAGTCTTCGTGAGATGCTGGATACAAACTGGATCTGGCTGTACTAGCGTCCCGAGATAACAACAGAAAAGCAGACGGGAAATAATTAGCAGTGTTGTAGTACTCGAGACTCTGACTCGTCTCGGACTCGGTCTCGAGACCATATTTTAATGGTCTTGGTCTTGTCATGGACTCGTGTGCATTTGGACTCGGAATTGACTCGTACTCGAAAACATTTTTTTTTAGGACTCGGACTTATTCCCGAGTCCACTCGAGTTCAATTCAAAATATTTTTCATGATTATTAATGTATGTTAATAAAGTATTTCTTTAAATTGATTGACACGCCCAGTGATTGGTGATTTTCTAGTGCGCAACTGCGCATGACAAATTGTAATAAAATTACTTTTAACACCACCTACTATGTGGCTTTTTTACCCTAAACTGATCATATTTTTTAAACTCTAAGTAAATTCAGTAAAATAAAAAAAGGATTTCTCTAAGTAAATAAAAGTAAATTAGGTAATCAACCCTCACTGGTCTCGGTCTCGACTCGGACTCGACCGTCTCTGGTCTCGCACTCGACTCGGACTCGACTCTCTATGGACTCGGTCTTGACTCGGACTCGACTCTCTCTGGTCTCGGTCTCGAGTGAGGTGGTCTCGACTACAACACTGATAATTAGCACAGCTTCTCTTCATAATATTTATGCATTCGAACTGTTTCAACAGTGGTATAAAAGGTAAGCATTATACGAATGCTTGGCTAAAGAGATGCGTCTTTAATCTAGTTTTAAAATAGGACAGTGAGTTTGAGTGATCAAAGGTTTGGCTTTAGCTGCCGGACCATGAATATTGACTCCCGATGAACAGTTTTGATGAAAACAGGAGAGTCAATGTGCACATTTATTTCTGCAGTGAGTTGGGCAGCTGTGGTTTTATCTTTTGTTGGATACAATTCCTGGTTAGTACCTGAACATCCCGTTCAGAAAGCTTCCTCTTATGTCCACAATTCCTTCTGTAGGATGAGGTTTGTCATGTGGTGGTATGCATACATTATACTGGATACCATCGCTCTCGACACACCACACACTTGCTGTCCTGGTCCCAGATGAGCCAGGGAAACATGCACCAACAATTTGTCCTCTTTTGAACTCTGATATGTCTCCCATTATGTTGTGTGGATTGCAATATTGTATGTAGCTGTATGTACACTTTAGGAACACCATACTAATACTGTGTTTGACCCCCTTTCGCCACCAGAACTGCCTTAATTCTACGTGGCATTGATTCAACAAGGTGCTGAAAGCATTCTTTAGAAATGTTGGCCCATATTGATAGGATAGCATCTTGCAGTTGATGCAGATTTATGGGATGCACATCCAGGGCACGAAGCTCCCGTTCCACCACATCCCAAAGATGCTCTATTGGGTTGAGATCTGGTGACTGTGGGGGCCATTTTAGTACTGTGACAGAGACCTCTGGAGGTGAGATGAACGTACCGCACTGGAAATTACACTCTTTTGACCTTGAAAGCGCCTACCAAACCATCCCATATTAATGTGTGAAGTGGGATAGGTCAAATCATGTAACATCACTGAAGATCAAGTATTTGTAAACTTTTTCCCTGGGTAGAGTCCCGAGGGTGGCTTAACCATGAGTGTGGTTTCAATTTCCAGCTTTCTCTAAAACCCCAAGCCCACCAACCTTCTGTTTACATATAATTTTATACAGCCATCAGGGAACCAACCCATCCAACCCCCAGTTGTTTTGACAGGGCAACCTTAATTTGGTTTAAAAAAAAAAAAAAAAAAAAAATACCCAGCCCCTACAGCCCAATTTATGAGAAGACCAGGAAGTGTTGTCTAACTCACTGTTATATCAAGCCTGTTGGTAGTGAGGTTGTAACTGGTGAAGTGTCAATAAAAATATTCCTTGAGTCCAATCCAAAAATAAAAATCTCTGAAGCAGAAAACCAGTCCCGTATACAACACACCACAACTATTGTTGCGGGGGACACTTATCAATATCAATCAAATATCACTCATCTATGAATTAAAAATTAATTTCCCTCCCACATCTTGTGGGTTCTTTATAGACCATTTCACAAGATGTAAACAACACTGGTCCAGAAGCACTTCCTGTTTCAGTTTGTAACTGTTTTCTTTATTTCACATGTAAAGAAAACATCTTAAAGATGTTTGTTTAACTTTTTGATTCAGTTTTAAATGTTCTGTTGGTTGTATTTTATCCCAGCTTTTATGTAGTGTTAAAAAACTGAAACAGGAAGTGCTTTTGGACCAGTGTTGTTTACATCTTGTGAAATGGTCTATACTATTATAATTATCGATTATTATGATGTTTCCAAAATTATCCCAACTGGTTTTAATACAATTCATTAATCACACTATGAAAAATAGTAAATAGAAACCATTACAAATGGGGGCAAAAGGTTCAAAAAACTATTATGATTTTACAAAAACACATTAAAAAAAATTAATATGAGAACACAACATTTTTAGCAAACCTTCTTAATTTTCTGTATTTCCATTTTCACATTTTTTTTTTTTTTTTTGCAAAAGCCTACCATTTCAATACCAGAGAAAACTTCTTAAGCAGTTATTTAAGTTAACAGTTAGTTATAAATACGAAGAAATTAACATATTATGAGCAATAGGAACAAATAAACAACAAAAAACACAAATGACAGTGATTTAAGTTTTTTTTTTTTAGGTAGGCCTATTTATCTTTGAGGTCAATACTAAAAAATACAGTAAGTTACCTAATACAAAAAGTTTAATGTAAAAGGAAAGTTAATTGCTTCTTTGAAAATTGTTCTTTTAAAAAATATTAATAGAGGTCCATGCACTGAATGTGCCAAATGTTATCAAAAGATTAGCTAATTTTTTTTCATGATCACTCCTTCTGGTGACATTTCAATAGGCTACAAAAATCTTTATTTTCTATATTTTATTTTATATTTTAGGCCTACTTGAGTTATTGCTGAAGTTTTTTTTTCTCTCAGTGTTTGTGTGTCTCTGTCAAATTGGTAAGGTTTCTGCAGTCTGACGAGGTCTTATGTAGGCTATTAGAGAAACACAACGTATTTTTGTTGAGTCATAAACACATGTTTACTTGTGAAGTTGAGCAATAATATATCAAGATATTCGTCCAAAATAGTCTCAGTAACCAAGATGCTTCTGTCAGATAAGCAACATCTCCCCCTGCCACCTGTCCAGCCCACTGTAAATCAAACGATAACGCATCGCGAGAAATACGCGAAATACACAACTGAGCTATTCTCGCGAGAAACACCAAACCAAACATTAATTTGCTGACATACTAAATTCCGCTAGAGGGCGCTTGTCGGCTCAACAAACGGATTCCTCCTTTGAAAGGCACTCGAATGTCAGGATATTTTAATTTGAGACATTTAGCCTAAATGTTTTTATTTAATATAGTCACAGTGGTTCAAATTAAAATCTGATACAGTAGCCTAATCGCGCTAAAATAATTCCACTAATCACGACTGACTGCAATCAGGGTCCGCATAGCAGCAAACGTTAACTCATCCACTGAAACTGCTAAAAATAACGAATGAAAAATAATAAATAAATAAAAATAAATCATTAAGTGTTTTTATTTATTTATTTATTTATTATTATTTTTAATCATCAGAAAGACATTAATAAAAAAAAAATAAGTTATACAAATAAGACTGAGCTTACAATCAATCATCACATCACAATACACAGAGAAAGAGAGAAAAAAAGAGAGAAAAGTTGGGGAGTAGGAAGTTTTTCAAACTACACAAAACAAATACTGCTTTTGGCACTTTTCATCCCTCTCGATGTCTCTAAATATATATTCGAAATTCCTCCTTTAATTATCATGAATTATCATGCTATGCTATGCCTGTTACTTGTTCTGTCTTCATTAAAAAAAACACACAGAAAAAAAAGAAGAAAAAATATTTAGAGGTAAATTAAGCTCCGCCCCCTTTAGCACACTGTTTATTGCCACACCAGAGCGCCGCTTAGTAACGATCTCGCGAGATGCCTCGCGAACACAGCAACAAGACAACCAAAATAAAGTGAGCACAACAAACCCGGAGCGCATGATGGCGGCTTTGCTGCTGCGCCGGGATAAGAGATCCACCGCCGCCCACCTGAAGGCAGACCTCCAGCGGGCCGACAACAGCTCGGGGCTGCGGCAGCTGCGGGAGCTGCTGGACACCGTGCTGGACCCGCAGCGCGGCTCGGACCCTGACCCGGAGGGGCTGGACTGGTGTAAATGGCTGCTGGCCGGAGGGGACGCTTTCGACGAGTTCTGCCGGACCGTCCGATCCTACGATAACGCCACCCTCTGCGGGCTGGTGTGGACAGCCAACTTCGTGGCCTACCGTTGCCGGACTTGCGGCATCTCTCCGTGCATGTCGCTGTGTGCGGAGTGCTTCAATAACAGCGATCACACGGGCCATGATTTTAACATGTTCCGGAGTCAGGCCGGCGGGGCCTGTGACTGCGGGGACGGGAACGTGATGAAAGAGAGCGGGTCAGTAGCCACTCTGAGCGGACATCTCACTGACTGACAGGGGCTGTGTCTCAAACCCTTGACAGTGAGCTGAGTCTGACCACACGGACAGCTTTATAGGGGTGTCATAGCACGGGCGCATCCCGAGTCAGATTTGGATGTCATAACAACATAGGCGCAACCAAAATCAGCAGTGTTTTTGGGGATCATAGTGTCATTGCGATCTGTATACTATTATTATTAGGCATTATAACATACGTGTGTCAAATCAGCAGCATCATTTGAGGGGTCATTTTAATTACGTGAGATTGTAGGTGAATTTTAAATTTGCAGTATTTTTGGATATTGATCATCCAAGTTGTCTAACTGGTCTTTATTAGTTTTTCCCCCAGTGGAGTTCATTGGTGTGCTGGTTCAGCTGCATGTTGGCCATCATAGGAGTATTCTGAATAAGCAGGGATTTTGGGCATCATAGTATTAAACCTAGTGAGCTGTGCCCTATACCCAGGCATCATAATTTAGGTGCATCCCGAGTTATAGGAGCATCATATTATAGGCGCAATCAAAACCAGCTGCTACTTAAATGTCCTAATTAAACTAAGGCCAAATCTAAGCCGTGGCTGTGAAACCAGGCCTAACACAAATATATATGTATAAACATAAAATGACTAAAATGATGATGAAAATGGAATGCAAAGTATTAACAAATGCTATAATAGTACATCAATGATGTGGCATGCATGTCTAAAATCAGCAGCCAAATTGATTTGCACATCATCTTACAAATTAAATGAATTCTGTCTGAATCTGGAGAATTTTGGGGCATCCAGTGGAAATGCAACTGGAACCGTTCGCCCTGATGGTGGAAATCGTCTCAAACCTTGTAAACTGTCTTCTATAGTCATAATCAGCAAAAAATGTAGACCTCGTACGGCTTGTTGATCACATTATAGGTGTGTTCTGTTTCTGCAGCATGTCACCATCATAGGAGTACCCCGAATAAGCAGGATTTTTGGGCATCAAAGTTTCATTCCTAGTGAGCTACCTATACCTAGACAACATTTTTGGGAATCATATTGGCAGATCCTGAGTCAGAAATATTATTAGACGTCAATGTCTCAAATCTAGTCAGCCGTCTACATGGATAGCATAATTGGACATTAGTGCGTTCAAGATTAGAAGCAATATTATATGTTTTTGTGTGCCATATAAAGCTAGTGACCTGACTACATATGAAAGTGTTTCCCAACCTTGTTCCTTAAGGCACCAACATTGCACATTTTCAAACTCTTCCTAATCAAACACAACTGATACAACTCATCAGCTTGTTAGTAGAGACTCCAAGACCAGATATGTATGGGTCAGATAATGCCTGCGGTTTCAGAATTGGCATGTAAATCAAGCAAATGGTCAAGTACACATGATCAATACGCTAGTTCATGGCTAGTCAGTAGACGTGGATCATAGCAGTAAACACACAGTGAGTGATCACGCTAAATTTATGACACGGTCTGAAAATTATCTTTGGTCGCGGTGACCGCCATTTAGGAGCCATGACAACAGAATGGTCATATTTTGTCTAGGACAGCCCAAAATCATCCAGACATCCAAAATGTGCGCTGTTGGTGTGCCTCTAGGAATAGGATTGGGAAATACTGACCTATGGCATTGTATCACTGACACATCTGCACTCAGATGCATTTTGGGCCATCATAGCCTCCACCGATTGGTGCATCCTGAATCAGCAGCATTTTTGGCCAGTGTGCTGCTGCCTACCTATTCATAGTTATTGAGCATCAAAACATCATAGTCTGCATCATTTTCGTCGTGATATTTATAACGGTGTTTTGGTTCAGCATTATTTTGGGGCACTGTAGGAAATTCCCAAATTAGCAGCAGTTTTGAGTCTCAGCATTACCTGTACGTGGCTGTTCTGAAACGAATCGGCAGTATTTCGGGAACCTTGCATCATATAATAGGGGTGTTCCTTGTCAGAAACTTTTTGGAGCATCAAACGGCAGCGATTTTGGGCAACTTGGGCATGTTCCAAATCGTCTAACGGTTTGGGTGTCAAAGATGTGACAGGGATTGCCAGATTATACTCTGATTTTTTTTCTTGAGCTTTGTTTTGATGGTCCTTTTTAGAGATTCTATTGAGTAACTTGCCAACTATATGGCAACCAACTCATAGATCGTCAGTAGACCCAACCCGATCTCACGGGAATTTGTACGAATTTTACGAGGTGGCTGATTCGTAACAATTCTCACTCAAGATTTTGCTAAATCGTACATATTTTACGAATTAGCCAATTCGTATGAATTCGTACGAATGACCTATCGCTGACCCCGCCCCTAAACATAACCGTCACGTGGGTTTAGACAAATCGTACGAATTCGTACGAGTGAGGTCGTATGAATTAGAACGAATTAGCCGCTTTTGAATCACTCGTACGAATTGGTCGTGAGATAGCGAGTTGACGTAATTGCAAAGTTATTTTTTTGTCAGTAGAATATCAGTTGGGGGGCATCATCACTATAAAGTGTTCACAGATATTACTCAGACAATACTAATACTCTATTGACTGGTAGTTGCAAAGTTACATACAGTTAATAGAATGTCTAAAGTGGATTATTGAAATGAAGTGTAACCTAATATTTATTTTGAAGTAATTTTCTCTCAGAAATTGCTTGCAAATTTCACAAAGAAATGACAAGTAGCGCATTGAGTTAAACATGAAATTCAAGTAGAAAGACTAAGATAATAGTATAATAGTACTCCAATAATCTGTTTTATTTACAATTTTTTTGCTGTTACAGTTACGCTATTGGCCGTTCCAAATCAACACATTCCTGGGCCGTATTACACATCCACATTCTTGTCATTATTTTAATGCCGCGCACTAATGGTAACCAACTAGTAAAACTAGTAAAAGTACGTTCCATTCAGAAGTTGAGTAAAGGCAGTTCTCCTGGTTTAGGCACAGCTGTGCATTGCTTGATACAGTCTGAGGCTGTCAGGGGAGGGTAACAGTGTGGATTGGGCTGTGGCACCTGATCACTGCCTTACAGAGAGTGCCACGGTCTGGGTTATTTTTAACTCCCCCACAGGGTCAGTGACACGGCTCTTTCCTCGCTTCTCTCACTCACTTTAACAGTTCAGCGTGTAGGGGTGCAGATATGGGGCTGGGCGTAATGACTGCTGTCGGCTGGAGCTCAAAAGATTCACTGTATTTGATCAGTAAAGGGTGTAATTATCGTGAAGTGTTCCGCTCTGCAGGAATGAGGCCGTTTTATTATTGGTAGATGTTTACTGTGAAAAGATACTTTTGCTTTTGCTCTGGAGGCTGACATCACACTACTCGCATGCTCTTTTTGATTCATACTAGTGACTGTCCACTGAACTTAATCAGTCGTCTATACTCAACATTTGAATGGAACGTGCTTTTACTAGTTTTAACCATTAGTGTGTGTCATTAAGATAACGACAAGAATGTATACATGTAATACGGCCCAAAAATGTGTTGATTTGGAAAGGTCACAGTGTAATAAAACAGATTATTGGAGTATTATTTTAGTCTTAATCTGACCTCTTATTTAAAGAAGAAATCCATGGCCTTTTTAGTCCCGTTCACTGCCAAGTTTAGTTCACGATGTGAGTCTCATTATCTTAATCTTATCAGTAATATGTGAAATTACATATGCTGAGACAACACTTGATAGACAAGGCTAATAAGTCATTCAGTGTCGTGGTACATGCTGCATGACTGATTAAAATGCAATTAAAACAAATTTGCCAGGCTTGTTTGTACAATTTGGGCAAAAATGTTGTGATTATATATCAGAATGGCTTTAAAAGAATAATGGTAATTGATTATTATTACAAAAAATAAAAATACTGAATAAAAACAGAATTAGAAAAATTGCTAAACTAATATTTTTATGCAAAATAAAAATAGTATTTAAGAACAATAAATAATTGTATTTTATATAAGTACAACTGTAAAATTACAATACTAATATTTATGTCCTGTTTTCATCATTTTCAAAAGTGAAATATCGAACTTTTATTTGATGGAAAACCATAAGCTTCTCCTTTTTGATAAGTGCTTCTCATAGCAAGTTTCATCGTGAGCCGCGCTTCTCTCTGAAACATGCAGCGCATATTATTTAGTTTAAATGCAGCCTTTGCAATTTTATAATTGCAAAAAGCCATATCACAATAGTCTTTTTTTTCTTCTTTTAAACCAACACTACAGTTATGCCAGTGCAGGTTTTTTTTTTTTTGTATGGGAGTCTCAAGCAGGCAAGCCTGGTTTAGTTATTTCTTTTTTCACGAAAACTCCAAAACTTTAATTTTTTTTTTATTTGATAATGAATGAATCAGGTTTATTTAAAAATCAACGTTCAAAATGTTCTACTGTTTAATCTGAGAGGGCTACAGTGTGTCAACAAAACATTTATTGTTTGAATTCTGTGAGAAGATTGACTATTTAAAAGCTGAGACTTCGCGTCATATCAAAGTTTATTGTGATTATTGGATGGTAGTTGCGCTACAAATAACTTTTAGTCTAAATTTACAATATTAAAAATTAAATTATTTACAATATGTTTTTGGTCTTCATTTAGATTTTTCTTTTTCGATTCATTGTTGCTTTCGGATGCATTTCAAAATATAAAGAAAACAATCAAAGAACTGTTATTTTTCCATTTCCATGTGACCTTAATAGCCATTTTTGTGTTTTTGTTTGGAGAAATACACTTCCCACAATTCTGAACAGAAATCCACCAATCAGAGTCACTGTTTCCACAGAAAAGATAATCACTGCTACCATTGAGCCCCATGAAGCATCAAGTCTTTCTATACTGAAGTAACGTTTTGAAATAGATTTAAGAATTTTAAAGTAACTTAAAGTTTGCATTAAATATTTTTGTTGTTCATTCTCAATTAAAATAATGTCCCCCACCGATTCTTAGTGATGTGATTTACCTCTGCCCTTATTGTTTTTTTTTTATGGCTTTGTACTCCTGTTTATATATATATATATATATATATATATATATTTAAAGAGGAAGTTAATTGAAAACATACTACATGTACAAGACTACTGATAAAGTTGGTGGTCACTGTTCTATGGTGATATAACTTGTGTTCCAGCACGTCCGTCTTTTATCCTTCGGCACCACCATGATGTTAGTGATTGACTTGAAGACTTGCATATTGTAGTTGCTTGTAGTGCATCAATCTGTTGACCTTTTACAAAAAAAAAAGTCTTAACGTCAATTTTTATTGACTTCAATGAACACAGGTTGTGTTTTGTATAGTAAACAGCAAATTTCTCTGCTGAAATGTTCAATTCTAATTCACACGCTCTTGTGCGACAGGTTTTGTAGTAGGCATCGGTTAAAAACGGGAGAGAATGTGCCATCAGTCCCTTGGGATCTGCTGCTCATGTCTGAGATGGTGCTGCCGCGGTTTATCATCACTATCATTCAGTACCTGAGAGACGGCTACACTGAACCAGGTGAGGACGTCGCACCTCCATGCTGCTCTTAAAGGGTTAGTTCACCAAAAAATGAAAATTCTGTCAGTATTTACTCACCCTCATGTTGTTCCAACCCCGTAAGACCTTCGTTCATCTTCGGAACACAAATTAAGATATTTAAGATATTAAGATCGCTCCTGCATACAGTCCGTAGGCTTCTTGAGGGACTGGCTCTTGCTGTCTCCGAAAAGTCATTAAAGACATCGTTAAAATAGTCCAAGTGACTACAGGGGCTCAATCCTAAGTTTATCAAACGACGAGAACACTTTTGTGCGCAAAAAAACAACAAAAATAACGACTTTATTTCAACTATTCACTTCCTTCTCCATGAGCCTGTAGTCAGTTAACGTAGTGTGATTGCGTAAAGCTACGTCACACGTAGGCTCACTATTGGCCGACGCTGGTCATGTGTGTGTGATGCGTGTGACGTACAATAACAGAAGCTTACGCTATTAAACTAGTAATCTGACTCGCGCAGAGGGAGAAATAAACGAATAGTTGAAATAAAGTCGTTATTTTTGTTGTTTTTTTGCGCACAAAAGTGTTCTCGTCGTTTGATAAACTTAAGATTGAGCCCCTGTAGTCACTTGGACTATTTTAACGATGTCTTTAATGACTTTTCAGGGACAGCAAGAGCCAGTCCCTCAAGAAGCCTATGGACTAGTGTGCAGGAGCGATCTTAATATCTTAAATATCTTAATTTGTGTTCCGAAGATGAACGAAGGTCTTACAGGGTTGGAACAACATGAGGGTGAGTAAATACTGACAGAATTTTCATTTTTGGGTGAACTAACCCTTTAATTATTTAAAGACCCCATAAAATGGCTTCACAAACACTCAAGGTTTGTGAGCTAAAGGCTATTCGCTTAATTGATAGGAATGCACTACATGGCCACAAAGCTATGAAATAAAATCCACAAAACTCAAACTTTCAGTGTTTAGTTTGGAGCTGTTTCAGTACACTCAGCTCTTGAACTGACTAGACATATTGTGAAGCATATACCAAAAACAAATATGATAATCTGCAATAATAGAATAATGCTTTAGTCAACAGCTTTGCACAATATCAGTCCCATGTGTGTGTCCTGTACTGGCTGAGCCTGCTAATCGTGCCCACTGGGCTAACATATGCTGCTTTATTTCGCCGCGCACACAAACACCTTATCATGTGCCTGCAGAGTCGGCCACTGACCGAGATCTGCAGAAGGTTCTGCAGCAGTTGGAGCCGCACATATCGTTCTTAGAAGAGCTCACCAAGATGGGCGGGGCCATGCGCACCGTTCTCACCAAGATCTTAACCAATCAGCAGACGTTTAAAGAACTGAGCATGGGTGAGTATGAGATGTGAATGTATTGTTGAAGTTGGTTTTAAATGCATCGATCAACAAAGTTCTGTTTCCAGTCATTGGTTTTTACTTTCTTTTTTTTATTGTGTTGTATAATTTTCCCCTGAGGTCTTCATATAATGTTTTTTGGTTTCACTTTATTTGGATGGTCCCTTTAACACATTCAGATGACTGTAAGTAGCGTTCCACCTGCATCTCTACTAACTCTCACTAGAGTGTTAGTAGAGTATTAGTAGACTGGTAGGGTTAAGGATAGAATAAGTTGACATGTAGTTGCAAAGTTACTGATAGTCAGTTGAAAGTCTGTTGGAGGAGCATCACAATTAAGAGTTGGCAGATATTAAGCAGACAGTCTACTAATATTATAATGAGAGTAAGTTGACATGTAGTTGCAAAGTTACTTATAGTGAACAGGATGTTCAAAAGGGACCATCAAAATAAAGTGTTACCCATTTTTTTTTTCTCCAAGCTGTTCTCCTTGTTTATTTACTTGACCATTTTCCACTCTCTCTCTGACCCTAGAATTAAAAATGCAGTTTTTGCTGCTGTGACTTTAAGACCTATGTATATGCAAATTACCTTTGGTATGATTGGGTGTCCTCTTTGAATGTGAGATAACTAACTTGCAGGTTGTGGGTTTTCTGTCCTATCAAAATATACTTTTTAACTGCCCATCCTTCAATAATGTGCCACTTCAAATGATCAGGGATCTTAAACTTATCAGGGAAATAAACTTGTTTTTAACACAAGAAGCCATAAACACCGCAATATTCTTTCCCTTAAAGGACAACTCTGGCGCAGAGTGAACTTTTGGTCTAATTACACATTGGTACCTAGTTGACCGTTCTCTGAGATTTGTTTTCATGATAATCTAATGCAGAGTTTTATCTCTAAAAACGGTTTATAACGCTATATAGGTCACAGAGTAATGAAAAATAAAAATCGCTAATTCAAAATAGTCCCACACTAACACAGTAACATAATGAGGGTCCCTACATGTAAACCGAAGCATTGAGAACTTTGTAAGTGTACAGACCGTTTAAGAAGAAGATACTTTATAAAGACAGTGCACTTCATGTATACAGGCAGGAGCCATCTTTGGAAAACAGAACCACGAACGCCGTGCTAGTGATGTTCAGCAAACTTCTGAACTGTATGAATGGTGTTCGTGGTTCGACTGGTCGAGACCGTATACGCGAAGTGAACTGTCTTTATAAAGTATCTTCTTATTAAACGCTCTGTACACCTACAAAGCTCTCAATGCTTCGTTTTGCATGCAGGGACCCTCATTATGTTATCGTGTTAATGTGGGGCTATTTTGAGCCGTGTTAGTGGTATTTACAATTTTTCATTACTCTGTGCCCTATATACTAGCGTATCCGCTAAACAGTTTTTAGAGATAAAACTCTTTACATTCGATTATCATGAAAACAAATCTCAGAGAATGATCAACTTGGTACCAATGTGTTATTAGACCAAAGGTTCATTTTGCGCAGGAGTTGTCCTTTAATTAACTCGTACAGTTAAAAACTGGAGTAGGATCTTTCTTTTTTCTGCTGTTTAGGATAATAGTGTCTTCACCTCACCTTT